>QOVD01000544.1:101592-142627 GCA_003521225.1 Tuber microsphaerosporum | reverse complement strand
TCTTCTCCGCATTACGGTATTTTTTTTCGCCCCTCGAGGTTGCGGCTCTTTTTCGGTTGCACACTAACAAATCATGCGCGTTGATTTCAACGAATCTGGAGAGCTGCTTAGATTGACTTTAGGCCTCAGCGATCTCGAGCTACGGTTCTCGGAGCGATACAGGAGGATACGCTATTCCTATTCCCTCCCTCCTGCTTACCACAATTCAATCCTCCTTCTTCCTCCCTACCCCCCCTCCTCTCTCTTACGGAAATACAACGCCCAAGTTTTGTAGATTTTACTGGCAAGGAGTATTAGGCTAGCGGGACTAAAAGCAGCGAATCGCGTACAAGTCCCCCTCATGAAGTACCTGAACATTGGGGGGGTCAACTCCGCTTTGGGGAATTCTCACCAAAATTTCCCCTGTTAAATTAGTACACAGGCCTCCTATATAGGTCTCACCTCTAAAATATCCCTGAAATATCCCTGAACAATCCTTGAATAATCCCTGAATAATCCCTGAAAACAGGGATTATGTTCAGGTACTTCTTGCCTGGTACTTGTATAAGGGCAACGAATTGGGCATGGTGGCTGCCTAATTCAGCTCGTCACCCCCTGCTAGCTCGACACCCTCTGCGAGTAAAATTTACAAAGCTTAGGAGCTGTACCTCAATTAATTTCTTTATTTTCTCTTTCTAAACTACGAAATTCAGTCTCATCAATGGTACGAGAGGTTCACGAGTCCCCATGATCAACCGCAAGTCTATGTGCATGCCCGGTAGTATTATTATGCTATAAAGTTTACATCACTAGGTACCCTCTCATGTCCTAGCTGCTGGTGAAACCTACCTGCTCTACAAGTACTTGTTTGCATGGCCCAATGGTGCAAATCGCTTAGCTCACACATTAGCGTCAGGCAACAAGCAGTGGTCTAGTGCTGAGGGAAGAGGGACCGCTAGCCCACCATTGGGCTATGGAATTGGCAGGTGTTTAGTGGGGGGGTATGGGATTGAGGAAGATAAGGAAGCTGTTTCCAGGCTTACATCTATTATTATCCGCCGAGTTGTCTTAGGGTTATCAGTGGTGCCATCCTATCAACGAAGGGCTGAATGTATCCTTGTCTACCCGGATAATGCGGCAAAGTTCAAGTTAGAGCGAAAGCAAAAGTTAAACTATGGCAAGCGAGCCAACCGGGTACGAAGAGCGCCGATTGGCCACAGTTTAAGCATATAGGTGGCGGCGGTTGGGCAGTTTCAAGAAAATGCGCACTAGCGTGAATCTGACTTTTGCTGGATTACTCGAGTAGACCGTACGAGTGGGTGTATTGTCGTACTCGACTCTCTCAAGTCAATATTGCGCCGCGGTGTGTGCTATTCAATCACTCTTGACGAGGTCATGTAGGATACTGGGTGTACTCGAAAAAACTCGCTATGGACTGAGGATGTATAGGGATATCCGAAGTTACGGTCAAAATGAGCAGAGATAAGAATAATAGTTCTTGATCCACTAGTAGAGAGGCTACCTCTGTAGAGGACTCGGGAGACCAAGCTGAGCGCCGCGGAGGGTGAAAATATACCAGGTGAGATTGAGCACTGCTCCCCAAAATCGTGTTTATGCTGGAAAGCACTCAAAGATGGAACAGGGGCGAATAGTAGAGCGCACAATAGACTGCATAGTGGCAATAGAGTTGATTAATTGAACATAGGTGCGTATTATGGCGTTATTCACGGAGGGCTCACGAGTGCTGGAGTCTTTGCCATACCTTTAGGTGTGGGGGATTGCAGAGAAGATTCTCTGTACTACTTTGGTATGTTTTGGCAAAGCAAAAACTCCTATTACAAATAGGACATGGTCAAGGGATTTATGGTGGTTTATAGTATTTAGTTATACTTTTCCTTCTTCTAGATATTATTATGTTTTTGGTAGATGGAAGAAGCGATGTTACAGGCGGCTAGGGCTGTTAGTAATATCTCTCAGGCAGATTATCTCAATTAGTGGGCATTTTCCGAACGTGCCTACCTCCGAGAAGGAACAAATCGTACCCAGGCACGTGATCTCTACCTAGGACAGTGCAGGAAGGGTTTGGGCGTATATCGAGTTCTCCAGGATTTAAATGGTACTCTACCGGCACAATAGGAGTTAATTTTCATAGTTTCAAGATTTGTTATTGTATTAATTCTTCTTGATGAGCAAGATTGAGCAGTGTAGATAGCCTCCCAACCGGGCCATCAAGTTCACATCTTCAGGGCTATCCCATGGACGGATGAGACACGCAGATTCCGCACCTTCCATATACGGTAGCTCTAAGCTGTGGCTCAGTGACTTTGCCTGCCGGGAGGTTGTGGAGTATCGAGCTTTGATTGGTGAAAAGTTGCTGAGCCACAGCATAGAGTTACTGTATACGGAAGGTGCGGAATCTGCGTGTCTCATCCGTCCATGGGATAGCAAGTAAGGACAACTTTCTTTGGGGCATGAACATAGCGGAAACAAATCATAATAAAACCTTAATAAAAACCATCTAGCTTTTAAGCTAGTTTTCTCCCGTTAGAAAAACTCGGGCCTGATATTTTTGCCTCTATATTATCCGAACAATTAAGTCTTACTCCAGAGAGAGGGGGGAAAATGGAATTAGAGAAAAATGAAAAAAAAGTTAACAACCAATATACAACAAGGATTAACTGTTGGAGCCTATAGATAGCACAGAAGAAGGAAAGAAGAAAAGCGGAAGCTCAATAGGCTCTAAACCCAAAACACGAAGAACTCCTCTAGAAGGTATATCTCTCCATCTAGCGGCACCGTAAAACTCCCGAAACCTAAAAAACTCTAAATGGAAACACTGAGCTGACAAATCCTGATCCCAGCGATCTAAAGCGATATAAGGCCATCCTGATATCCCATTATCTCCTGTGACCAAGAAACCTATGCCCTGCCAGTGGGCCAACTCCTGGGTGCCTAAGGAAATGAGTATGATAATATGAAATAAACATTATGGAACCAAATACCCGATACGGGATGCTCAATGGAAATGGTTACAACGAAACCGAAACAAGTACCCTATGCCTAGCGGCAAAGGGTGTGAAAAAAACAACCCACTGATAAACCCCTAGTCACCGCACAACACAAAGCCACATGCCCTATAATCACATATGCCCTAGCTACATATCCGCCTACATGCCTGCATATCCCCGCAGTCCTGTAACCGGATGTCCAATGAGTGTCCAACATTTATAACTACAAAATAAGAATAGAAGGAAATGAGATGGAGATCTTGAGTCACATTAAGGGACCCCCGGGCCGCAGTAGAGCCAGCACAGCTGTGTGGTTGTGCCGAATAGCCATCCGGAGTGGTGTTTGACCGAACTCGTCCTGTTTACTGGGGTCGACGTCGTCCCTTTTGAGTAGTATTTCCACCACTTCCGCATACCCATTCCCTGCAGCATACGATAGTGGTGTCCGGCCGTCGCTATCTGGCTTGTCGGGGCTAACATTTTCCCATTCGAGAAGTATTTTGACCACTTCAGCGCGCCCATCCCAAGCGGCACACAAGAGTGGGGTTCGGCCGTCGATATCGGCCTTATTGGGGTTGACTTCACCCCGTTCAAGAAGCATTTTGGCCACTCCCGCGTGACCATACAAGGCGGCAAACCGCAGTGGGGTTCGGCCGCACTTATCTGGCTTATCGGGATTGACCTCACCCTGTTCGAGCAGCATTTTCACCACTCGCTCGTGCCCATTCCAAGCAGCCTGCGAGAGTGGTGTTTGACCGTCATTATCCGGCCTGTCGGGGTTAACCTCGCCCCGTTCGAGAAGCATTTTCACCACTCGTTCGTGCCCATTGTAAGCAGCACCCCAGAGTGGTGATTGGCCGTCGTTATCTTGCTTGTCAGGGTTGACCTCGTCCTGTTCGAGAAGTATTTTCACTACTTCTACTCGCCCTTGCGAGGCGGCATAAAAAAGCGGTGTTTGACCCACGATATCTGGCCTATCAGGGTTGACCTTGTCCTGTTCAAGGAGCATTTTAGCCACTCCCTCGTGCCCCTTCCAAGCGGCACAACAGAGTGGCGTTATGCCATTGTTTGACGGAGTATCGGGGCTGACCTCGTCTCGTTCGAGGAGCATTTTCACCACACCCTCGTACCCGTTGACAGCAGCACACAAAAGTGGTGTCTCCCCTTGGTCGTCTGGCTTGTTAGGCTGGACCTCGTTTCGTTCGAGAAGCATTTTAACTACTCCCTCGTGCCCTTTGAAAGCGGCGCCCCAGAGTGGTGTTCGGCCCTGGTTTTGCGGCGTATCTGGGTTAACCTCGTCCCGGTCGAGAAGGATTTTCACCACTCCCTCGTGCCCCTCCACAGCAGCAATCAAAAGTGGTGTCTCTCCCTGGTCATCTGGCTTGTTGGGCTGGACCTCGGCTCGTTCGAGAAGCATTTTAACTACTCCCTCGTGCCCTTTGAAAGCGGCACCCCAGAGTGGTGTTCGGCCGCAGTTATCTGGCTTATCGGGATTGACCTCACCCCGCTCTAGCAGTATTTTCACCACTCGCTCGTGCCCATTCCAAGCAGCCTGCGAGAGTGGTGTTTGATCGTCGTTATCAGGCCTGTCGGGCTTAACCTCGCCCCGTTCGAGTAGCATTTTCACCACTCCCTCGCATCCAGACCAAGCGGCACCCCAGAGTGGTGTTCGGCCGTTATTATCTTGCTTGTCGGGGTTCACCTCGTCCCGTTTGAGAAGAATTTTCGCCACTCCCTCGCACCCGTTCCAAGCGGCAAGCCACAGTGGTGTTTGGCCGTCCTCCCCCGTTTTGTCCGCGCTGACATCGCCCCGTTTGAGCAGTATTTCAACAACCTGCTCGTGCCCATTGCGAGCAGCCCACCCGAGAGCTGTATTATCCACACAGTCTCTTTGGTTGATATCACAACCTTCTACCCCTACCAAATCATTTACAATCTCAACAATCCCAAAGAGAGATGCACAATGTAGCCCACTGAAGAGGTAGGGTTGATTGAAATCGAGAGCATATGAATTTTCTTTCTGTGCTTCTAACAGGATTTTGGTAGATATGTGGTTACTGCAGTCAAACAGCCTCAATGCAAGCAGTTTCGTGCAATCTGAAAGGTCTCGTCTTGCATGTATTCCCCAATAGAGGGAAGAATATTGGAGAAAAGGTGTGCTCTGGAGATCGGGAGAAATGCTCGTCGAAAGGGCTGCGACCTGTTGCGAATTCAGATAACTTAAGCACGTATCTACTATCGTCGAATGAGCTATACCAAAGAGCTCGGGCTGAGCCTGGAGGTACTCTTGAAGGGTAAAATGGATCAGCCGGACGGTGGAAGCCTCCTTGTCTACGGTGATAAGTCCTTGACAACAGGATAGCACGGTTCCTATTGAAGGAACATCGTCAGGATTGACGTTCGGCGCCCCTATTTCGACCGCTAGAGCGTGACACAATTCAACAGCCTTCAAGGGCCGCTCGGAATGAGAGATCCACATCAAGGCGGCCATGCCAAGCCTCGCCCGGGCCCCTCCCTGTTTCTTTATCCGGCCCAAGGATTCACCATAAGCACTCTCTAACCCCAAGCCATCCGTAATCGCGCTGAGCCTTAGTCGTCTGCGGCGTGCCGTGGTTTCTTGCAGGATCGCATCTATATTTAGCGACACCAGGAGGAATCTAGATATGTGTCTGTTAGTGGATAACTTGAGGTAGCTTTTGGAATGTTGCTGCCCCTACATACATTTCCGAAATATCGCTAGGAATTTTCTCCAAAATATCTGCCTCCAGATTACTGTCCCATGCATCAGGGGTTGTGTCCGCCGCCAGCCTGCTACGAAGATATGTGACAATATCGTCCCTCTTAGGGCTTATCGATAAGCTCGTCACTCTCCCAGCAAGATGCCTTCCGATCTCATGTAGGATGTGCGGTCTTCCGGTTAAAAATATTCGAGTGCCCGGAGACTGTTCCAGAAGTTGACCCAACAAATGGAGAAGCTTGGCTCGGTCTTCCGTAGAACATTCATCTAAAGCGTCTATGCATATGAATGCGCGCCTTCTGGAGGAGGTAGTCTGCAGCATTTTCAACATATTCGAAATTTGCGGTCCCTGTCCACCAATGGCATTTTTACGCTCTTCGTATGCTTCGGATATCTCCTCCGGGATCACTTCGAGTCCGAACACCAGCTGCTTTAGCAGGCAACCAAGTATGGTCGCGGGGGACTGCTCGTTTTGGGCTGCGAAGTTGCAATAGAAACATGCTATCGTAGCATTTTGTCCTTTAACCTGACTACACAAGTTGTCTATAACCACGGAGCTAACACCACGGCTCATCAGCACTTGCCCGTTCTCTTCCATTCCTTGAGCTTCCTTCGTGTTACCTAATATAAGTTTTGCCAACGCCAGGATCTCCATAGCAAAAGAGGAATGAGTTATCGGATCCACCCCACCCACTACCAGCATACCAGCTGCTAAACTCCTCGGTTTGTAAAACCCATTCGCCTATATTTCCGACTCTGCGATCACGGATGTCCTGATGGCGTAACTTAGCATCTATTGGGGATAGCCAGGCTAGGATATTCAGCCGCTCATCGGGAACAGTAGGGTTGATGTAGGTCGTGTTGAAAGAGTTGTTTGTGTTGAAACTGTTTAAATTGTTATTGAATAATTGGGGCATTTTTTGTTCTTTGCTGCTTAGGATATTGTATGAGTAGATGATGGATGATGGAGTCGGTCAGCGAGAGGAATTCCTGGGGGGCTAAAGAAAAGCCGGGATTGTATGTGAAACCTAATGGATACCTCTGGACCCTCCAATTATTAATGGCCCCGAATTTGTGGCAACAAGACTCCGCTCTTTGCAACCGGATTAGTCGTACCTGAGTAGGATAGCCCCACCTATTTATGAACTATCGGTTTACCCGTAGAAACTTGAATAATTGAACCGTGTGCTATGTCGTCGAACTTTCCTCTCTCAGTACTGTTAAGAAATTGTTGTTGTTTTTTTCTGTCTCGGCAGAGGAAATGGGGCTGTGTTTTGCTGTGCTCCTGCCCCCATCCCAGAGAAGGGAATTTAGAACTTCATAGCACACGGTTCAATTATTCGAGTTATTACGGTAACGTAAGTCTTGCGCTCTAGTCAAATACCACCCAAAGGCTCCTGCCATGGAATTGGCCAGCCTGCCATATATACAAAGACATTAAGCCTTACGAATGAACCAATCGATAGCCACATACATCACTTTACTTCAAGAATTGCAGCTCAGCGGGTGGTGTAGCTCGAGGCTGGAAAGATCTTCCCCCAGCCTTGCACTGTACTGTGCCTACTTAGGCTCTGAAACGTTAGGGGCCATGCTTTTTGACATAGATTGGGGCCGTCATGTCAGTACTAAAACACTGCGGGGCAGTGTGGTCTCCTAGTAGGTTGCTATATTTGCTATCATTCTATCAACCGAGGTGCAAGTTTGTCGAGACCAGATAACCTCCGACAGCTCACCGAAGTAGTAATTTAGGCGATCATTAGGTATCCAGATGAACTCTCATCAAATCCAATACCCCTAAGATCTGGTCTACCACTAAACTAAACTAGCGAGGCAGCCGACTAAATCTAACCAGCGATAGAAATTATCGCCTACGAACAGCACTCTTTGTATACAGAGTCAAACTGTTTCTCGCCTAAGTTTAGGGGGTTCGCATGCTGGGCTTACATAGCATGACATATGCCGGTAATACAATACGGAATCGTACGGCAGCTTATCCTTAGTCTGTTAGAGCGCCCAAGCGATCTGTGGAATGAGCCTTTGTTTGAACCCCTCGTATCTCATTTCCAGTTAAGGAAGGATGCTTCCCAGATCTCGTTGAGTTATTTTCCTTAACCAGATTTCTTGGGCGCAGCGCCCGACAAACTAAGGGATAACAAATTTATCCGACACCAATCAGTAGAGCTAGTGCGGGGGGACACCCGACCTCAAATGGAGGGATTAGAGGTTTTTCGATGGGGCCTACGAAATGGAAGTGAGAGATCAATTTCTTCAGTGCCCTCCCGCATTCAATCCTTCGTGCCTGTACGAGCATATGCTGCTAAGCCTCATAGTCTTTCATTTAACCATGGTCTAATCTCTGCAGGTTGACCATCTAAAATCAACTTAATTTATCGGGGTTTTCTATGCCTAATCGATTTTCATTTTTCCTATTGCTAGCTGCGTGTATCACTTTTCAGCTACAGTACTCAAATAGGGCGTAGCTCACCGTTGCACCAGATGAACGTTATCGCAGTTGCTGTTTATTTTTCCTTTTTTTTCAGCTTCTTTTTTTTCACCCTTGGGGGCTGCGGCTCTTTTTCGGATGCATGCCGACAAATCATGCGAGTTGAATTAAGCGGGGATGGTCAGCCGCTGAGATGAGATTGCCTCTCAGCCTCAGTGATCTCCCGCTACGGAGCAGCCCGACACGGGTGAACTTTTTCCATACCATGCTCTTGGAGAGAAACCCTTCCGGATACTATTGACCGAGAATTACACCATTGGAAACGTGCAACCTCTGCAAAGAATCACTGTGCCTTGGGTCTATAAACAACCTCTTGCTATCACTCAGAATAGGTTAAAAAAATCTAGAAAATTTAGAAAAATAACTAGTGGGCCTTAAGTAATTCTTGTGATTTCCTTCCAATATTTTTGTGTTGTTTGAGGAATAAAAAGGCTGGGGGAACTGCTTACTGAGTAAATACTTTTGTTGTTCTGCGCATGTGAAACCTTGGGATGGTATGTTTTTTGGCATTTTAGAGGTGCCCCCCTGTTTTCCGCGGTAGTTCGGGGATTTTCTCGTCTGGGCGTGAATTTGTGATCAACCCTGATAATCGTAAGAGAGCTAAGGCAATAACGGAGGTAAGCCCGGAAAACAAACTCTCAATCTTTATCGCTCCCCTACACCCTCCACGGAGCACCTTTTGCCGATTCCAAGGCTGCTCTGGCGACTGGCTGTTGTCCCTCTTCGCTCGGCACTAGACCCCTGCTTGCTGTCTGACACTAATGTGTGGGCTAAGCGATTTCCACCACGGCCATGCAAACACGTGGGACAAGTAGGTGTCACTAGCAACAAAGACATAAGAGGGTATCAAGTGATGCAAACTTTATGGCACAGTATAATACTATCGGGCATGCGGGTGGACATGCAGTTGATCGTGGAGACTCGTGAACTTTCCGTACCATTGATGGGACTTAATTTAGTAGTAGTTTGGAAAGAGGAAAATGGGGGAATTTACGGATGTACAGCTCCTAAGTCTCGTACATTTTACTATATTAGTAGTGGGCGTCTAGCTAGTAGGGAGTGAGGACTCGGAGGTCAATTAGGCAGCCACCTTGCCCAATACGTTGCCCTCATACATAATTCGCTGCTTTTATCCCCGCTAGAATAATACCTCTTGCCAGTGAAATCTAAAAAACTTAGGAGCTGTACCTCCGTAAGAGAGAGGAAAAGGAAGGAAGGAAGAAGGAAGAATAAATTATGGTAGGCAAAAGGGAACAAGGGGGAATGGAGTATCCTCCTGTGTCGCTCCTCGCAAGCCAATATAACGCGCAGCCGTGTGGGGCTATTCAATTGCTCTGACAAGGTGAAGTAGGATACCGGGTGATCTCGAAAAACTCCTCATGTACCGAGAATATAGGTGGGGATATCCGAAATTTTGGTCAAAATAAGCAGAGACAAGAATAATGGCTCTTTATCTACCAGCGGAGAGGCTGCCTTTTCAGGGCGTTCGGGAGACCAGGCCGAGCGTGGTGGAAGGTGAAAATATACCGGCTACGGTTAAGTATAGCTCCCCGAAACCGTGTTTATTTTGGGAGGCACAGAATAGTAGAACAGGGGTGAATAGTAGAGCGTGCAATGGGCTGCATAGAGGCTGTAGAGTTGATTAATCGAACAAAGGTAGGTATTATGGTGTTATCCATGAAAAGCTCAAAAGAGTCGGAGTCTTGACTAGTAATATAAGTTTCATTGGGGGGATTGCGGAGAAGGTTCTTTGTACTAAGTTACCCTGCTTTGTCTTGGAAAAGCGGGGACTCCCGTGACGGATGGGACATGGCCTTGGAATTTGTAGTTCTTCATTGTATTTAGTTGTGTTTTTTCTTCTTCTATATATGTTTTTAGTAGATAGAAGAGGCGAAGTGACAAGCAGCCGCGGTTGTTAGCATTCTCTCTCATACGGATCATCTCAATTATTATAGTAGACATTTTCCGGCCGGCCGTGCCCACCTCTGAGCAGGAACGAATCGTATCAAGGCACGTGATCTGCACATGCTGTAGGACCATGCAGGAAGGGTTTGGCGGTATATCGTGTTTCCTGGGATTTATACGGTACAGTACCCGCAGAAACGGAGCTAATTTTCTCAGTTTCAAGATTCGTTATTGTATTATTTTTCTTTGATGAGGAAGACTGAAAAGTGTAGCTAGCCTCCGAAACTCTCCTTGAAGCTCATATCTTGAGGGTGTAAGATACAAGCAGGGCCTTCTTTGAGCTATGTACAGTACCGCACAGAGAGGAAAAAAATTCCAATAAAATCTTAACCGCTAGCTTTTCTTATCGTAAGATGTGAGTAGCATAGAGGTAGATGATAGATAGAGAATTCGCACAGAACTTATATATAGCACTTCGCTCACGCTCACTTCATTCATCTCACTAAGCAAAAAACTAAACTAACTGTAAAGACAAGTGTATAAATAAACATAAGTAGTTACTTCCTAATCCTTCCACGAATCACAGCACCTATCTCTGTATCTCACCACATGTCCTCGTTCCTCCATACACTCCCATGATAATAAAGGAAATACATTTGAAACAATCCATAGCACTCTCCCGTAACATCTGCAATGCATCTGAACGATCTTTCACACTCTTCCGTATCTTTCAGTCAACCACAACCTTCTAACAGTTTGCACACTAGTTTTCATCTCACTCCAAAACTTACCCCACGTATCTTAGTTTCTATATTATCTGAATAACACTTATACCACACTCAACTCCAGGGATGAAAAGGGAAAAATGAAATTAAAGAAAAATGAATAAAATCGATAACAAATATGCAAAGAGGATTTAGGGTTGGAGCCTGAAGCAAGCACAAAAGAAGGAAACAACAAAGGGCGACAATAATAGGCTCTAGCTTAAGCGTAGCAAAAAGTGGAAGAGTGGTAGACTAGTTGGCTACCCCTACTAGCAAAGGTAAGAAGATATATCCCTCCATCTAACAACACCGAAAAACTCCCGAAGCTCAACGAACTCTAAAGTAACATACAGAACTGACAAATCCTGATCCCTAGAGATCTCAAGAAATCTAGAACGATCCTGATATCCTATGAGCCTGCTATGTGATCCCTAGGGCTTATTCTCTGCCGGTGCGCCAACCACCGGATGTCTAATGACATAGGTTATGGGAAAACGTTGTGGAACGGACTGCATACCGTATCCTGTACATAATGCGTGATTGGGTATCAACGAAATAAAAAGCTAGTACCCTACGCTAAGTGGCATAGGATGCGAAAAGAACAACCCACTGATAAGTGCCTAGTCATCGCCATCGCAAAGCCACATGCCCTATAGCCGTATATCTCCTAGACACATATCCGCCTATCTGCATATCCGCATAGTTCTGTAACTGGATGCCCTATAGGCAATGCAACATTTACGACCAGAAAATTCGAGGAGGAGAGAATATGATTGAAATTGTGAGTCATACTGAGAGACCCTGGGGCTGGAGCAATGCCACCACAGCTGTGTGGTTGTGCCGAGTAGCCATCCGGAGTGGTGTTTGGCCGTACACGTCTCGTTTGCTAGGGTCAACGTCATCCCTTCGGAGTAATATTTCAACCACTTCCGCATACCCATTCCCTGCAGCATAGGATAGTGGTGTTCGGCCGTCGTTGTCAGGCTTGTCGGGGCTGACATCGTCCCGTGCAAGAAGTATTTTGACCACTTCCGCGTGCCCATTCCAAGCGGCACACAAGAGTGGGGTTCGGCCGTCGATGTTTGGCTTGTCGGGGTCGACCTCGCGCCGTTCAAGAAGCAATTTCGCCACACCCGCGTGCCCACGCAAAGCGGCAAGGGAGAGTGAAGTCAGGCCAGAGGGAGTAGGCTTGTCGGGGTGGACCTCGTCCCGTTTAAGAAGTATTTTCACTACTCCCACGTGCCCATTCATAGCGGCATAGAATAGCAGAGATTGACTGTCATTATATGGCTTGGCAGGGTTGACATCGCCCCGTTCGAGAAGCATTTTCACCACGCCTTCGTGCCCATTAGAAGCAGCACCCCTGAGTGGTGTTCGACCGTCGTTGTTTAGTTTGTCAGGGTTGACCTCGTCCCGTTCGAGTAGCATTTTCACCACTCCCTCATGTCCATTGTAAGCAGCACTCCAGAGTGGTGTTCGGCCGTCGTTTGTGGGCTTGTCGGGGTTGACCTCGCCCCGTTCGAGAAGAATTTTGACCACTCCTTCGTGCTCATTGTAGGCAGCACCCCAGAGTGGTGATTGGCCGTCGTTATCTGGCTTGTCAGGGATAACCTCGTCTCGTTGGAGAAGCATTTTCACCACTCCTTCGTGCCCATTATAAGCAGCACCCCAGAGTGGTGTTCGGCCGTTGTTATGCGGCTTGTCGGGGTTAACCTCGTCCCGTTGGAGAAGCATTTTCACTACTCCTTCGTGCCCATTGTAAGCAGCATCCCAGAGTGGTGTTTGGCCGTTGTAATCTGGCCTGTCGGGATTAACTTCGTCTCGTTCTAGAAGCATTTTCACCACTAGTTCGTGCCCATTGTAAGCAGCCCTCCAGAGTGGTGATCGACCGTTGTTATCTGGCTTGTCAGGGTTAACCTCGCCCTGTTCGAGAAGCATTTTCACCACTCCTTCGTGCCCGTTGTAAACAGCACCCCAGAGTGGTGTTCGGCCGTTGTTATCTAGCCTATCAGGGTTAACCTCGTCTCGTTCGAGAAGCATTTTGACCACTCCTTCGTGTCCATTGTAAGCAGCACTCCAGAGTGGTGATTGGCCGTCGTTATCTGGCTTGTCAGGGTTGACCTCGCCTCGTTCGAGAAGCATTTTCACCACTCCTTCCTGCCCATTAGAAGCAGCACACCGGAGCGGTGTTCTGCCGTCTTTGTGTGGCTTGTCGGGGTCGATCTCGTCCCGTTCAAGAAACATTTTCACCACTGCCTCATGCCCATTGTAAGCAGCAGCCCAGAGTGGTGTTCGGCCGTCCTGATGTGGCTTGGTGGGGTTGACCTCGCCCCGTTCGAGAAGCATTTTCACCACTCCCTCATGCCCCTTATGAGCTGCACCTAGGAGTGGTGTTTGGCCGTAGTTATCTTGCTTGTCCGCGTTGACCTCGTCCCGTTCGAGTAGCATTTTCACCACCCCCTCGTGCCCATTCCAAGCAGCATAATACAGTGGTGTTTGGCTACCCGAACCCGCTTTATCCGGATCGATGTCGCTCCGGTTGAGTAGCATTTCAACTGCTGGCTCGTGCCCACTGTAAGCAGCCCACACAAGAGGTGTATTATCCTCGCAGTCTCTTTGGTTGATATCACAACCTTCTACCTCCATCAAACTCGTCATAATCTCAACAATCCCGAAGAATGATGCACAATGTAGGCCACTCAAGAGGAGGGGTTTATCAAAATCGCTAGTGCACGAATATCTTTTAGATTCTAGTGCTTTCAAAAGGGTTCTAATGGATATGTGGTTAGTGTAGTCGCCAAATAGCTTCAACGCAAGCGGCTTCGCGCAATCAGAAAGGTCCCGCCTTGCATGCACTCCCCAATACACAGAAGAATATTCGAGAAAAGGTGTGCCCTGGAGATCAGGAGAAGGACTTATCGAAAGAGCCTTGACTTGTTGTGAATTCAGATAACTTAAGCAGGTCTCTGCCATCGTAGAGTGAACTCTACCAAAAGGCTTGGGGTGAGCCAGGAGGTACTCTTGGAGAGTATAATGGATTAACCGCACAGTAGAAGCCTCCTTGTCTACTGTGACAAGTCCTTGACAACAGGATAGCACTGTCCTTATCGATGGGACATCATCGGTATGGAGATTCGGCGACCCGATTTCGACTGCTAGGGCGTGACACAATTCAACAACCTTCAAGGGCCGCTCCGAGTGAGAGATCCACATCAATGCGATCATGCCAAGCAGCTCTCTGGCCCCACCCTGTCTCTTTATCCGACCTAGGCTTTCGCCATAAGCACTCTCCAACCCCAAACCATCGGTAATTGCCCTCAGCTTTTGCCGTCTGCGACGAGTTGTGGTTTCTTGCAGAATCGCATCGATATTCATCGAGACCAACAGGAATCTAGATATGCATTTGTTAGTAGACAACTTAAGGTAGCTTCCGGAGTGTTGTTGCTTCTAAATACATTTCAGAAATATCGCTAGGAATTTTCTCCAAGATGTCTGCTGCCAGATTACTGTCCATCGCATCAGGGGCTGTGTCTGCGGCGAGCCTGCTATGAATATATGTGACAATATCATCCCTCTTTGGACTTATGGATATGCTTGTTACCCTTCCAACCAGACGCGTTCTGATTTCGGGTAGAATGTGCGGTCTTCCGGTCACGAATATTCGAGTACCCGGAGACTGTTGGAGGAGTTGACCCAGCGAATCAAGAAGCTCAGCTTGGTGTTTTGTTGCACATTCGTCCAGAGCGTCTATGCATATGAACGCGCGCTTTCTGGTAGAGGTAATCTGTAGCATTTTCAAAATATCCGAAATTTGCGGTCCCTGTCCACCAATAGCGTCTTTTCGGTCCTTGTATGCCTCTGATATCTCCTCCGGGATCTCATCGAGTCCGAAAACCAGCTGCTTTAGCAAGGAGCCCAGAATGCTCATGAGGGACTGCTCGTTTTGGGCGGCGAAATCGAAATAGAAGCATGCAACCGTGGCATTTTTTCCTCTAGCCTGACTACACAAGTTGTCTATAATCACGGAGCTAACATTGCAGCCCGTCAGCACTGCCCTTTTTCTTCCACTCCTTCAGGTTCTTTCCTTTTACCTAATGTAAGTTTTTCCAACACCCGGATTTCCATGGCAGAATAAAACTGCATTATCGAATTTACCATCCTCACTACCAGCACACCAGCTTCTAAACTCCTCCACCTGCAAAAGCCATTCCCCTATATTTTTGACTCTGCTGTCCCGGATGTCCTGATGCCGTACCTTCGGCTCTAGTGGCGATAGCCAGGCTAGGATATTGGGTCGATCATCAGCAACGGTAGGGTTGATATAAGTGGTGTTGAAAGAGTTGTAATTATTACTGAACGATTGTGACATTTTTCGTTCTTTGCTGCTCAGGATATCGTATGAGTAGATGATGAATGATGGAGTTGGTCGACTATAGGGTTTCCTGAGGGCTGAAGAAAGGCGGGGTTTTTGGTGGAACCTGGCGGATACCTCCGGGACTTCCGATCAACCTCTTCAAATTGGTGACACCAATACCGGCTAGTTTGAAAATTTGGGTGATAAAACTAGATGGTGGCGTATCAGCTGGCGCCACTTCCCAATTCATGATGCAAAAGCGTTTATGTAACGTAATTTACGGGGTACCGGCTCATCACCGGGATGCGGCTCACCATGGCAACCACTGGAACACCAAATGTATATTTGACTATCTACATAAATAGTAATGATACAATATTCAAAATTTGGTGGAAAGTACATTTAAATATGGAGAATCTGAATCTGATGTTTTTATTTGATAATAAAAAGTGATTCATCTTGTATACTCACTTTATTCCAAACTAGTTCAAATAGGCTGCTGAGTTACGTTAATGGTTGAGAAAATTGAAAACCACTGCAAAGATACTAGTTTAAGTAAATAGTAGGTTCTTATAGGTCTTGTATTGGATGAATAAACTGCCATGGCATTTGTTGGTAGCCATTTTGGAAGGGAATATGACTATATAAAAGAGTATCGCTAAATATTTATCTTATAACCTTAATAAGATAATAACAGCCTATTAGAGTAAGATAAAGTTCCAATACTTTGTAACATACTTCATTAACGATATCCAAGACACTATATCAAGTTTTAAGGCAGTTGGATATATCTTACACATTTTATTCCTTATACCATTTAGAGACAAATACTCGCTTCAAGTGGCAAACATATAGGCTACTTATGTACGAAAAGTCCCAAAGCAGGATTCTTTATTCTCCTCATATAACTAAAGTTATTGAATGAGTCCTAGTTGATTTGAGCACTTGGTTTTAGAGATTTCAAACTTCAACTTCAAAGTCATTAAATTTTGCTCTGAATTTTCAGGATTCAAGAGTTCAAGTGTGAATTCTCTGAAGCCCAGTGCTCAAATCAACTGATACTCATTCAATGAGTTTGATTATATGAGGAGACCACAAAATAATTCTTTGGGACTTTTTGTACATGTGTAGCCTATATGGTTTCCACTTGAGGTGAGTATTCGTCCTAGAATAGCATAGGGAATAAAATTTGTAAGACATATCCAAGTGTCTTGAAACTTGATATATTGTCTTGGATATCCTTAATGAAGTATATTAGAAAGTATTGGAACTTTATTTTACTCTAATAGGTTGTTATCATCTGATTAAGGTTATCAATAAATATTTAGCTATTCTCTTTTTTATAGTCATTTTCCCTTCCAAAATGTCTACCCACAAATGACAAAGCAGTTTATTCATCCAATTCAAGACCTATAAGAACCTACTATTTACTTAAACTAGTATCTTTGTAGTGGTTTTCAATTTTCTCAACCACTGACGTAACTCAGCAGCCTATTTCAACTAGTTTGAAATAAAGTGAGTATACAAGATGAGTCACTTTTTATTATCAAATGATAACTTCAGATTTAGATTCTCCATATTTAAAAGTAGTTTCTACCATATTTTCTAAATTGTATCATTACTATTTATGTAGATAGTCAAATATACATTTGGTGTTCCAGTGGTTGCCATGGTGAGCCGTATCCCGGTGATGAGCCGGTACCCCGTAAATTACGTTAATTTTTCACCGTCCTAAATACTTGTAGCTAGACGGTCAAAATGTGACTTTGCCTTGGAGGTGCTTTCGAAAATCCCACCAAATGCTAGACGGCACACTACGATAGGTAAACGCTATCTACGGTACTTACCCATACCCCTTTAGCCGTCAAACCCCTCCTTGACGGTCGGCACCGTCTCGTGCTACTGGACGGCCGCCTATAGGTAAACGGGCCCTCGGACTATTGAACGAACCAGTCAATAAACACATATATCACCTAACTATAGAAATCACAGTACAGCCCGTGATGTACTCGAGTAGATTGAGGCCTGAAAGATCCTCTGGCAGCCTTGCACTCTAGTACTGGATTAACTTAGATTCTGTGAAGGTGGGGGCCATGCTTCTTCATATATACCGCGACCTCCATGTATTGCGCTGTAAATATGCTGACGAGTCGCCTTTTATCAAAACCCAATATTTTTAGGACCGAAGATTTATACCAAATGAACCAGACAAGGAAACTGGGTTAATCCCGTGTATTGGCAGAATGAAACTACCATATAAACAACACTCTCCGGATACCGCTAGCTAAGAGATAAGCGAAACTATGACTCCTACAGTATAGAGTACGGCAGCTTCTCACCAAGTTATCCGACACCAGCGGCGCGGCTAGTGCCGGGGAAACCCCTGATTTCAAATGGAGGGATCAAAGGTTTTTGATGTGGCCTACGGAGATGCGAGTGAAAAATCAATTTCCTCAGTGCCTTCCTGCATAAAGTCCTTCATGCCGATACAGCAGGCGGATGCAAGTTGCTGCTTGCTTCTTTCTTTTCTTCTTTTTTCGCTTTTCACCCTTGGGGCTGAGGCTCTTTTCGGATGCTGCGGTCTTCACCGTCGTCGCGACAAAAGTGGGGTGGTGACGAACAGGGATCAATGACAAGTAAGGGGGTGTTTGGCACACTGTGTGGAGAAATAACCGTTATTTGAAAACACGTTTTGCAGATTAGATTTAGGTTAGATTTGTGACCGACCAATTAAATCTAAGGTGATTTGACAGGATACCCCTCTGTAGCACGGAATTTCACAAAATGCCCAAAGGAAAAAATGTTTAATAGATTGCCCTTTTGCAAGTCAAGAGGGCTAGGCCCCACTACATACCCATTTGTGTGTAAAGTAATCACTGTAAACTCAGTCATCGCTTTCCATCTCCAGCTCCATCTTACCACTTCAGCAACGGCTTTTATTTCTCCTCCAATAGCCTTGTTATGGCTTTGTCACTAAAGCAATCCTTTGAAACATTTTCTGACTTTAAAGCAGAGCTTCACAAATGGGCAGTTGCGGATAACTTTGTGATAAAAGTAACAAAATCTGACCGTTCAAGATCTGTGGTTAAATGTCGCTCGGCAGCTGATTGCCCATTTTATGTTCGTGCAACATGGAAAAGGGAGGAAAAACGAGTAATTATTACTGCTCTAAATCCAACGCATACCACCTGTCTAGGAGCAGCACCAGCATCCCGGGCTTCATCTAGTCAGTTTTCTTACCTTTGTGAGGCTGTTCCTAAAATACTTGCTATAACCAAGAAGACGAAGCCAAGAGAAATTTAGCAGGCAAGGCAGCTTCACCATAATGCTACTATTGGTTATCCAATAGCGCATAAAGTTCTACAATATCTTAATGGTCAAGATATTAGTACGGAAAGGGCACAATTTCGGGTGTTGTCATTAACTATTCAGAAACTGTCTGACCTTGACCAAGCTGGCCGCTTTCACCTCAGTGTATGTCCGGAGAGTAGGCGTTTTCAAGGCTTATTTATTAGCCCTTCCACCAGCCGCTATCTTTTTCAAAGATCTCCAAAATTTGGTGCTGCCGATGGGACTTTTACCAAGTCAAAGTTTCGGCAAACTCTTCTCTTTGTTGTAGGAATTGATGGTGATAATCATGTAATATTGCCTGCATGGTCCTTAGTCGAGAGTGAGAATCAGGATTCATGGGAGTACTTTCTCCACAATCTTATAAGGTACTGTACATTTTCATTTACATTTCCCTAGCTTCTATCTATATATATCAAGAAAAATAGGTTAACAAGTATATTCAATAATAGCGCAATCACGGAGATTAATCAGTCTAATACTACGTTTATTAGTGACCGGGGCATAGGTTTAATACCAGCTGATCGAATTCTGAGCAATGCAACAAGAGCATATTGTTGTCAGCATATTAGTGAGAATGTGAAAAAGGATTATGGAGTTGGCGCTAAAGATCTATTTTGGTAGATTGCATGTTCAACCAATTTAGCTCAATTTTATGAACACATGCATGCCTTGACAGATCTGAGACCAAAAGCTTCATCATATATCAAAGAAATTGGGTTTGAGCGTTTTTCTTCTGTCTACTTTCCCGGTTGTCGGTACTCATATGACACTTCTCATATTGTTGAGTGTTTGAATTCAATCTACTTAGAGGAGCGAGAGCAGTCAGTTCTTTGGATGTTGAATGGAATTTGGTATAAGGAAATGGATTGGCACTATCAGCCCTATGAGAAGACAGAAGTTTGGTTGCAGCCTGGGGGCTCTCTTTTAACCAACTTTGGAACAGAAAAGTTGAAAGAAGGGCTTAAATTTGCCAGACAGTATACTGTTGAACTTTAAGGTCCGGATAAAGCACTAGGAACATGAGTAACAAATGGTTCCCGAGGATATATGGTAAATCCAGAGTCACGGAAATGCACCTGCCATCACTTTTTTGATACAGATATTCTATGTGCTCATGCAATTGCAGTCATCTACAGTCTTCGAAAGGCACCGATTGGCTATATGCCAAGTTATTCCTGAGCTGAAACCTATAAGGAGAGTTATAGAATCAACCTACCAGTTGTCAATATCGAGAATCTTGCCTTATTGCTAGCAGATGAAGGAATTGGCCTAGTTGAAGCTCAGAAGGAAGATATTGATTTGGGACTTATGATGGATCCTGATCCAGGTAATACACATGGTACTACACAAATGGAACTTGCTAGTGAGAAGACAAACATTGGATCAAATTTAGTACTAGAGCCACCGGTAACACAAGTACCCCAGGGAAGACCAGCAAAAAAGAGAAGATGTTTAGAAGACCCTCCAGTAAGTACACCTGCAATGCGTGGAGAAAATGGACATAGAGCACCTCTACGATGTTCTACCTGTCACAAAGTTGGTCATTATGCTTGGACAGGCCAACCATCCAATGTTTAGTTCTTGCCTTAGTATGTGAGTATAATATATTTGCTGGGAAACTTTTAGTAGGAGGGCATTGTATCAAACTTATTTTCCCTTGTGTATTTTGTGAAATTCGGTGCTACAAAGAGGTATTCTATCAAATAACCAGTAAATCTAGTTAAAAGGCATTACATCATCCGAAGATATACTTACATAAATTCTTTGTACGTGGTGTGATTGGCTAAGTCCAAATCTAATGCAAATCTAATTTGCAAAATGTGTTTTCAAATTTAATAACGATTGAGGGTGCATCTAGATGCTATCTCAAACCTTCATTGTGACACCAATTATAGAGATTTGTGGCAAAATACTATTTTGCTTGTGAGTGGCCTGTCTGATTGACACCAAAACCCAATAATGAAGATGCAATAATGATGCCAAAAGAAAGGTTTTGGAAATACAGATCTGACCAATATTTCCGCTACCTCCAACATTGCTGAGTACTAACTCACCAATTAGCCCAACATGTTCCCTCACTCAAATCAGCCTTCCCAGTTTGCTAAGCCTTTCTATTCTACTTTGAAGCAGTTAGAAAACCAAATTAACACCAGAACAGGTCACTGAACCGAACAGTCTCAGTTTGCCAAACACCCCCAAGACCTTAAATGTCTCCTCTCAATCCACAACTAGAGCCTGCGCCTCTCTCAGCAGCCCAATTGTGTGAGCTATGAGCAATTGTTGGTGCATGTGGTTGCTTTTATTTAGAGAAAAAGCCTTGCCTAACAAGTCCTCTAAGTGGCAATATGTATATAAAGTAGCTTTTGACATCAAATCAGTGGAGGACTCTAGAGGTTCTCCAAAAATCAAAGGCGATATTTTTTGTAATATGTGTCTGGATCAAGAGATATGGGAAGTTTAATAAAGGAAAAAGGTTACTATTGAGAAAGATGTGGCGATTGTTCTGGTGGTTGGTTGTAATAATAGTACTAGTCGTGAGATTCAAGAAAAATTTCAAATTAGTGGCTCTACTGTTACAAAGTAAGTTAATATAATCAATCATTATATATAACTAATTTTTATGTATATGATATTAATAAAAATACAAATAACTTAGGTACTCTAATCAAGTACCTGCAGGATTGATTCACCTTTCAAAAGAGAATATTCAATGACCAAATCCAACTATTATTGCGGCAGATATCATGGAAAAACAGGGTACGTGATCCTTATTTTCAGAATGCAATTTGTGCCGTTGACAGAGCGAACATACCCGCAAAGGTCCCAGCACAAGATATAACATGCTTATTAAATAGAAAGGGTGAAGTTACCCAAAATGTCCTTGGTTTTGTACTATTGAACATTTATTTACATATCGTATACAAGGGTGGGAGGGATCTGCCCATGATGGGCCAGTACTTCAATATGTATTGGAAAATGGCCTGCATATCCCAGAAGGCAAATACTTTCTTGCAAATGCCTGGGATGTCTTGAAAAAAGCTATTTTAATACCATAATGGGGGATTAGATACCATGTACATGAGCAAGCTATTCCTAAGTTCCAGTGAGTTTCTTTTTGTATTTTATTTAACTTAAATCTATGTACATAATTTTTTTAAATAAATGATTGCAAATTTCTTCAAGACAAATACTGTTCTTATAATTAAAGTCTAACAAATAACGTAGAGCTTTACAATCTGCGTCATGCTCAAGTACGAAATTGCATTAAGAGGAATATTCAGATTTTCAAAAACTGGTTTCTAATTCTTTTTTTTCAAAATGAGTATCCATATTCGACGCAAGTAAAATTACTAATAGCTCTTGAAGCTTTACATAATTTTATTCAAATGAGAGATGAGACACGGGAGATGGAGTGGTGGGAAAACTATTTGGAAAAGGAAGAGGAGGAAGCCTTACACAAAGAGGAGTGGCAAAATCAGCTTGCTGAAGTTGATTCTATCAAGAAGGATAATGGAATGAAGAAGTTTCATGAGAACATAGCAGAAAGAATGTGGCAAGACTATGTCAATTACATGGGAAGTCAAAACAAGTAAAAGACATACTTGACTTTGGAATTAAATACACTAAATTTCAACTAAACACTCAGCCAGCCATGTATCTCATGCACTTCCATCCTATAGAGCAATAAAAACAAAGGCTTTTACCTTATTTTCCATCAGTCAAATGGCCTTTACTAAGTCCTCTACTGAAAGAGCCATGGCATACTCCTCTTGCAATTTCTCAATTACAAGTTCCATCTTTGAGGGCTGAAGGGATTGTACTGTAGTGTCAAATCAATCAAGTGCTGCCGGAATCGCTTTCTCTCTACTCTTACACTCTTTTTGAATCCCACTTTGAGATACCTCTCCCCTCTTTCCTATCACATACTCTTTCTCCTCTTTCTCCTTTTTGTCATTCCCCTCCTTACACCTTTTGCCATTTCCTCTTTGCCTATTTCCTTCTTCTTTCACTCCTTCTTGTACTACTACATTTCTTTAGCCACTTGTTTCCTTACTCTCCCAATTATGAACTCCTATTCAAAGCCCCCTCTCAGTTTTCTTTATCTTTATCTCCTTTCTCTTTGCCATCATATATCCTTTCAACCTTCTTTCTTCTATCTTTCCACCCTCTTGGTTTCTTTTACTACCCTCAAGCTCTAGGGTCATTTCACAACTCCAACTTCTTTCTCAGTTTGCTCTCCTTGTCTGTCTGCACCTCCTTCTACCCCTACTCCTTTACTAATTGTTTCTTCAAGTCTCTTTTCTCTATCCTTCCCCCTGCTAGCACTTTAGTCCAAGTCCCTCCCACTATCATCCTCACTAACATTCTTTTCTCCTTCCTGCTTCTCTTCTTGATCAATAGAGCCACTTTCGGTCAACTTTAAAGTCTGCGTACTTGGTGTACTCAAGGTGGTAAGGCCAAAGGTAAGTGCATACTCCCCAGTTGTTAAAAGATTGGTACAAAGCCTATCAAGAATATGATTGTCAATTAGACCATGATGGCAAAACCTTTCCGCCTCTGGATGTGTCTTGATGTATATATCCCGTACACTGTCTGCAGCAGTAGGTACTCCTTTCTCACTATCTCACTAAAACTTGGAATTGTTTTTTATTGTTGTAAATATATCGTATTCTTTTTCCAACTATGTAAATTTAAAGTAATTAGTTTAATTTAGTTTATATCATTCATGTACAAATTGAAATAATATATTATAATTAACTTATATTTGTCCATTTTGACTCCAACTATAATGCTTTTAACTTAAGCCCACGTGTCTCTTTCAATGCTTTGTGTGCCACCGTCCGTGCCTTTTTTTAAATTCATTTTCTGCTTTTTCCCCTTCAAGCGCCCGCTCTTACTAGGCTTTAAGCAGTGTCTAAGTAGCCAGATGGGACCACTTCAATTTTGCCATCCTTTAGAATTTCTCTCTCAAGCTGATCTTAATTCAAAAACAAAATAATCGTCATAATAGAAGATAAGAGCCAGTAATTTATGAATTGATTGATTGATTGATGTTAAAGCCTCTTTATTATAAAATACAAAATCAAAGTACTTATATTCTCTCTGATAGAAACCCTAATACTTAGCATGATTTTTGTTGACCAGTAGGGTTAGAGTCACCAGCCATGCCATTGTGATGTTACAAAGTACACGAACCATCAACTTATGATTATTACATTTACCTGTTGCAAACTCCATTTTGTAATTTTCAAAGTTTCAAAAAGCCAGGACAACCGGAGGCGCTCTAATTCTGCACATGATATCCCAAATATCCCCTGGTTTTCTATATCCAAAACAGGTTGACTTCAATGAATATAAGACTGGTTTACCTAACTGTCTGGCTTAAAATATGAGTGGTATGCTACCGGATGCAATGCTGTATCAACAGGGGTAATTGCCTAATACCGGTAGGCAGTGCAAAGGTGGTTACCTAATTTTATACCCCTCTATATTCCTCTATTGTCCATTAACAAAAGAATCTGTACACCCATAATAAGTGTTCATTACGGAGCCTACGGGCCCCGACAACGCCTGGGCCCCGGCAAAATTCCCCCGCCCCCCCCCGGTCAACGGCTTGGGGCGGGGCCATTTTTATTTTGTTACCTGTCCCTCCCCCCGTCTGGCCCCCCGCCCCGTTAATGGCACCGAACGGCCCTACATAAATTATTTTTCCCCGTCCGGGGCCCGATTTTTCTACAATTCCCCACTGCAACTTCCAGCTTTAAGCTTCTGTCTTCTCCTATTCTGGTTAAATTGACCTCCAACCTTTAAACTATTCACCATTTTGCTGCTTACTCGTATGTACCCTATTTTCCATTGATTTCAAGATGGGGATTCTAGATGTTCCAGCACCATTCTCTATTTATCTAGTATTTACGCTGCCAAAGCAGTCGTGATAGTCGGAATGTCTATGGCTAAAATCATACGCCCAGAATCATACCCCCAAAATCATACGCCAAGAATCATATGCCCAAATATACGCTATATGCGATTTGTTGGTTACTTTGCAGAGTCGATCACAGGGCTCAGGTTCAAGTTATGGTTGATTGTCTATTCATATGCATCATCAGAGCCCTATAAAATATAGTGTTGCCAGAGTTACATTAATGGAGCAGAAGAGATAAAATACCCAGCCCCCTTCACCAAGGCCATAGAAATAATAGATAGAGAACATTTAAAGAGAAGGTCATTCTCGTTGAAAACATGAGTTAATTGAACCTCAGAAAGTAAAGATAATCCCTAGACATGCTTATGCCCCACCACTCCCACTAAGACCAGCTCCCGACCTGCCACCACCACCCCCAGATCGGCTCCGGATTGTACCAGTCCAACCAGTCCCACTACCGCTGCCTGCGCGCCGACGGACTGCACTAGTTGTAGTCCAACCACGTGCACCAGGCCGCCGAACCGCAGTGCTCGGGGCATTACCGCTGCCACCAGTTCCAGACGGCTCTCCTCCACCACTATGCGAAGTAGTGCCTCTCGCAGCACCCCGAGCAGCACTCCCAGCAGCCTGAGCAGTGCCTCCCGTATTGCCTCCTCCAGAGCCATCATTCCCACTTCTATTGCCTTCCCTGCTACCTCTCACACCAGTTATCCCAGCACCACCCCTACTGCCCCTGCTGCCTCCTGTCATAGCCCCTCTATTCCTTCCCGGATTTCCTCCTCCACCAATTGTCCTAGCAGCCCCCGTGATAGTACTGCCACCAGCTCTACTAGCAATCGCAGCGCCACTTAACAAGCGACGGCGGACAGCAGGGCGAGGGGTGTCACTAGGGGCGCTATCGTCGCTATCACTGTCATTTTGCGGAGGTGGGGGAGCGGAAGGGGGAGGGGTAGGTGGTGGTGGTGCCCGTCCGGAGGGGCGGGCGGTGGTGAGCGGTCATCCTGATCCTCATTGCGTCTTTTCTCTTCCCGTGTAGCCCGATCAGGCATCCCAGCCATGACGTTCATGACATCGTCAATTAGCCTAAGGTCCTGAACCATAAGGGTAACGCGACCAGCATGTGGCGCACCCAAAGCACCAGCTATAAGTAATTAATTAGTAAATACGATAATAATGTTAGGATAGGATTTCAATTTACCCGTCATAGTCATGACCAAGAACTTCTCCGCCACAACCTGAAGACATTCAACGGCAGACCTCTGCCAGCGGAATTGTTGCTCCAGTGTCAAACCTGCAACAATCTCTTGGCAAAGATGATAGAATAGGGCATTAGGGATAAGGTATTCCCCATCCCGGTGGTACTTCACAATCTCCGCCATTGCGACACTGCGCTAGGTTACTGTGCCGGCCGCTGTACCCCATCAACAACTCTCCCCTCTCTCTTCCGACAAAGATGCCTAGTTGGGACCCCCCAATTGCCACCACCTTTGCTGCCCAAGATACTCAGATTTGTGCCACGGTTGGGAGGCATTGAGCAGGTGTTATTTTCTTTTGTTTGATGGAAAAGCGTGTGAAGAGGAGGAAGGAGGTTAACCGGACATATGGGAGGTTGTGTTTGCTTCTGAGAGGTTGACAGAGAACGATCAGGGGCGCGTGAGCTTGTGACTATGCGAATGTAGATTTCTGCGTATCCGGATTTGTGCGTATTTGGATTTGTGCGTATGAGGATTTCTGCGTATAACCATAGACCTATTGCTTCCCTAGTAGCTGAGTCGTGATATTAGGACTTACTAAGAGCAAGATGCATGTTGGGCGAGATGGAGGTAGAGAGATATTTTATACTGATTGGAATAAGGAGAGTGAGCGATTTCATGACCTGTACCTTTCAAGCCATCTCGTCATATAGTTCAAGGACCCCTTGTAGATTGATTCATGATGTCTAGTCAATATGTACACAAGAGGTAAGGTTCATGGAGAGTGGGGATATATGTACACTTGAATTGTACAATGATCAAAGTCAAGTAAGACTCTAACCCAAAGCCTACTGAAACACACCTTGTATAATTCCTTCCTTATACCAATTGCTTGAAAATTGGGTATGAAAGGTAGTATATGTTCCAGGATATTATACATTCCGGGTTCGAGTATCAAGTGTACAATCACTACCACCAAAAGAACCTATAGTATGCCAAACCTCTTGAGTGAGAACACCAAACACACAGTTTGCTTCCATGATAAGTTTTCTATGACCGTGGGGTAAGTCAGCAGTGGAGTTGAATCGGGGAGTCATTCATACTCACCAGTTGCTTGCTAGGCCTCATGGTTAGCTTTGTGTTGTGGGGGAAGGCTCGACGTGTTACTTTAGGTTGACCCTGACCATGTTTCCAAGATGTTAACCTAGACCCACTTTTTGCTTTTAAGAGAGGCCAAACTGCCCCATCTTTCTCACCACCCTCTCATCTTCTTCCTCTCCATGCTCCCTCAATCAACATAACATGAAAACCGCTCTGCTCTTCAACCCTAATCGCCCTTCCTCCTTTTTACACATCAGCGAAGCAAACTCGGCCGTTAAAAATAAAGGAAAGAGGAAGACTCACCTATCTCTCTGGTCCCGCTGCTGTTCCTATAAGCTCCTTTCGCATACCTGTCCCACCCTAGCTGCCTCCTCTCTGTTCCTGGCCAGACTGGATAGCGCCTAGGACAAATGCTGCAGCGCATATCAGCTGTCACACAACAACCAATAGTAAGTTCATCCTGATCTTTGCATTTGCGATTCCTTTATTTGCCCTAGATTACCTCCGAATCATACGACCAAAATCATATGCCCTAAATCATAAGGCCAAAATCATACAGACAAACTAACCGCGCTGAATAGAATACCCACTTCGCAAAGAAATTCCTTCCGCTTATAAGTGGAAACCCCTGCCGGCTGGCGCATTAGGCCACTCATTTAATCCTGAAACGATCCGCTAGAATGAGCATAGTGCAAGCTTCACCGCTTTGGAAACTGCTTTCGAACGTGCCCGGGCAAACTGAGGAAATCACCTAAAACAACGCCACGATTTCGCGAGAAGATATGACGCGTACCAGGCGCTCAAAGACGAGACCAAAGCCGAGGTGGATCAGGATAGGATTGCGGAAGAGAACGCGGTCCTATCGCAGGAGCGTCAGGCAATCTTGGCGGATTGGCGGCGATACTATCAAAACCAGTTGATGGAGAATTGCTCCCCACTCGCGAACCGGCCAATTCCTATCGAAGTTGATACCCGGCCTAATTCGCTACCTCGATCTGTGAATCCGTCCCCAAAATTCCAGTCTGCGGCTCGAATGAAGAGCCTGCTCAATCGTGTAACTAACCGATTGAGAAGTTCGTCGATGGGGTCTGCGCAGCCGCCTCCTCCTCTTTTCCCTTCAACTGCTCCCCCCAACCCTCTAACTCGTCTGAGGCGAAGCCATTCATTCACAATGCGTAGGCCCCCTGGATCTTCGGTTGGTGCTAGTATTGGACCAGCTTTGGGGTTGGTGAGGGCTGCTACCTTTGGGAGGGGTAGCACGAGGGAGCCTATCTCTGGGCGCACCAGGTTTAAGATAAGAATAAGGAGGCGAAACTCTGGCGCTAATGATCTACAACCAAGTAAGTAATTTTTAAACTCTGTCTAGTCCGCTTAGGATGCTCTTACTAATATTCAGACTTGTTTAGCTCAAACAGATCCCGGGATTCCTACCTGCCAAGACGACCATACTTCTGAATACCCGGTGATCGGGGATGATATGGCTGGAGATTTCGATATGACGGTCTGAGAGGATGAAGATCGCGCTTTGATCGACCTGTACCAGTCTGATGAGGAGAATAGCAATGGCTGGGAGGAACCAGATGAAGTCGACGGGGAAGAGGAGACCTACGAGAATGAGAATGAGGACGACAGCGACGACGACTACGAGTACCTGGAGGAGGCAGCGGAGGAGCAGGACAGGTCTCCTCACACAATTAGCAGCTTCCAGGGTGGTGACCTCGATAGTATAGAGGCAGGGGAAGCCTCTGGCTCAGGTGTGGAAAGGACGAGGCAGGACCCTAATCATCCTGACTCTGCATCTTCCTCCAGTTGGCGTTACAGCAAGGCGGCAGAAAACCTTTTCCGTGCTAGCACTCAAGAGATTGGACAGAGGCTGCTTGGGCGGGCTATTACCCGCAAGGATTTCTTCACACGCCCGGAAGATCAACAGGATCGCATTCAACACATTGTCACCATGAGAAAGAGCTTATTTGCTGGCAATTCTCCTCTTATCATTGATCTCCAGGCGGCCGCAAGGGAAGATGCCAAGGAACAAGAAATTGACTTAGAAGAGATGGATAGAATTGATCGCGAGATGGATAGACAAGCTCTTCTCAACATGTCTCTCCAGCAATTCCCTCACCGTGTGAAAACGGAGCCCGAGAATTAAGAGTTTCTACTCCCCCCTATTTCTTCTCCTCTCATCTCCTGGTTTCCTTCCCTATTCCCGCATCAAAGTTTTATATGTCTTGCTCTTCTTATCTTTGTCCCCTTCTTACCTTGCCCCACCTTCACATTTATCCTGATCATGATTTCCTTGCTTTGGATGAATAGTTGGCCTATATCTTATTCTCTCATGTCAGACAAGTAACTGGCTACTTTCTCTTATTTGGATTTTTGCTCCGCATTCTACATTTTCTTCTTATTTTTATGCCCTGAATTTCCAGAGTTGACACTCCTTTAGTAATTAATTTCTTTTGTTATGGTCCCCAGCTCCTAAACGCATTCTATATTTGTTTTTGTACTAAGCTCTAGTGAGCTGGATTGCTCTTTGTGGATTAATGGGATAGTAGTCTAGAAGCTAGAAACAATCTCTCACAATAATAAGCCCTGGGCTAGAATAACATTGCTCATGATGTACATTGCAGTAATTGCTTTGGCCTAAATCCATACGCCCAAATCTATACGCTCCAAGCCTCGCGCCCAAAGTATACGCCCAATGCATACTCCCAAAGCCATACGCCCAAAGCTAACCCCTAAAGCCATACGCCCAAAGCATACACCCAAAGCCATACGCCCAAAGCATACTCCCAGAGGCATACGCTCAAAGCGGCATGCCCCAGACCTACACTTACCACGCTTTCGCTAATCTCGATAATACATCACACTTCTATATGTGCCTTCAAATTTTGTAACTTTCTTTATTCCAAAACCTGTTCGGTTGCCGTAAATCAGCCGCTTCACACCGAGATTATTTGTATTTTGTCCCTCCATATCGCAAGGTACGACTTCACGCCCACAGTCATACCATGAAAAACATAAACCCAAGACCATATATCTAAAGGCATTTACTGATTATGTTTAATTGGAATTTAAACCCAAATATGTGAGAAAACAACCAAGAAAATTCCTTTCTAGAAGCTAATCTCGACAGTTTGCAGGGTAGATTTCTATCTCAGAATCAGAATCAAAATCCAAAATCTCAAAATGTACTATACCCAAAACAACATTACAACTCGTACCACGACTACGCATCATTTTCATTGAATGCACAGTTGCACGGATATAACTTCCTGCCCCTAGGGTAGCAAGGAACCCTTTGTATTCTGCCTCATCATAGTCCAAGAACCCAGATACCATCTCCTTCCGCTGCAGCTCCACCTTCTCTGACTTGTCCTCATGTATCTTGACTCCCAACCAATACATCTGACCCAAGACTGGAGTATGCATTCCAGCCTTCGCAAAATCCATCATATCTGCCCGATAGTTGTATAAGCAAAGCGTGAATATTGCTGAGTATTTGACTTACAGAAGAAGTGTATGACTTTATGACTCCAGGAAAGAGAGTAGAGATAAGGATGTGAAAAGAAGATTGGTTCCAGGTCACTGTAGTTGTCTAGAGAGCTTTGGGGAAAGTCCTTGGCTTCAAAGAAGCTATGGTCGGCTGGAGTATTCACTGATGCAGGAAGCCTGGGGAGTAGAACAATATCCAGCTCACTGTTACCCTATATAGATCGTCCGATGACAATACTGTTCCTAATAGTATCCATGATGTGAATCAATGACGGATATGTAGAGAGGTAGAGATATAGTGCTACGGGATAAGGACAAAGAGGTTTGGTGGTAGGGAAATACTATAAAACGATTTCATCAAGGGCAGCCACTTATATATTAAGCCAATCTATACGATGTTTGATAGAATACAAGCAAATAGCATATCCCTTGTTGAAAGGCCGAAAAGTGGGGATGCAGAAGCTATCGTTAAGAATCTGAGTCCGGAATTAAGCGCCAGGTTATTTTTCCCTTTATCACACAACAGCCTGAATCACACTGCTGAAAGATTTCTAAGCTCGAGACCCCACCCTTAATCTCGTACCCTAACCCCAATGCCTGTATGAAAGCCCGGGATTCCTGAGTCCCCAGTTTCAACATTCCAGCAATCCGCCTGCCTCTAACTAATTTGACTGCCTTCCTACCATTTGCCTACTCAAATCCAGACAGCTTAAGCTCGTACCGCCATCCAATCCGTGGTGACCAGCTATTAGTCCAAGGAGTGTCTATATCTAACAATTAGTATGAACACTGATAGTAGGCGGCATGCATCTGAGCCTTGACTCAGACGGAATGCAGACAAGGCTTACAGAAGAAGACGCTGGCCTTCATTCTGCCAAAAAAAATAGTGTAAAGGTTGATGGATTCGTCAGGGCCAAATGTCCAGGTCTGATAGTCTTCTTTTGTAACTTCCGCAATTGAGATAGTTGCCATTGTCTTAGCTGTAAATAGAGAATGACAGAAATGTAGGTAGTACTAGTGATTAGCTTGGTGTGATAGTTTTAGGAGGATTGTTGGAGGAGGATAATGATATTGGACAATGCCCGACTTATATAAAAGGGTTATAATTAGGAATCACCTTTCATCACTCGAAAGGGCATTCAGAGGCCAGGCTGCTACGTTGTATTTCAGCACTCAGTTCCTCCCCTTCAACCAGCTTTCAATCTTTCAAACAGCTTTGGGGAAAGTAGTACCGGTAGTCGCAAGTTCAATTAAAAGATTTGGTTGCCGCATAGGGGCGAAGGGGTTGTATGCGAGCGCTCAATTGGTATTAGTCGACTCAGATAAAGGTTCAAATTTGGTTACACCTTATTGCAGCTTAAGAGGGTATACTGACCTAATACCGGATTTTGACCGCCATAGGCCCAAAGCACAGCCGCTACAGTGGCAAATACCAGGATTTTCAATTCATGTAGCTCCTACCGAGCTGGGCTGTGGTGAACTGGTATTCGGAAGAAATAATTCATATGCAACTAGGTACAACTGTACGCACAAATATTCATATGCACAATTCATACACACAAAGATCATACGCACAATTTAAAGAAGAGGCACCAATACTCAAAGGTACATTTGCAAGTAAAGAAATTGAATCCCAGAATACATGCCATCATGAGTGCTAGGCTTAACAACTAGGCCAGCTTCTTATATCTTTCGTTCAAATGCCCACTTGGTAGTTCTTTTAAAAAAACGTATGAGTCCCAGTCTAAAGACCTCTACTACATGAACGGTCAAAATTGCCTACACTGAATGGCCTCACAAGCAGAATTGTCAATGACAGGCTGCCAACAGAGCTACCACACCAATGGTGTAAGAAGCCGTACATCGTTTCTGCGATTTCACGAAAGCCCTGCATGTGACCCGTCTCTATCTTTATCCCTATTCTCTCTCAAATCTAGTCCAAACGGGAGCGAAGGCCCAGTAACACCAACTTCACGACCCCTGATTGGGGTGGCTCGAGCACCCTTTTCAAGTTCCACAAGACCCTTGCACTCTGATCCAGTCTTACTACCCCCTGGAAACCCAGATCATACTCAGGATATGCTCCATCCGGCAGCAGCCCCTTGGCCAGCAGCCAACGGAAATCCATTTAAGATGTTTGGAAACTTTCATCTCTATGCCGAAGAATATCATGAGAGTTGGATGGAGTGGTGGCAAGAGAGACCAGGATATATAGCATATACTGCCAAATATGCTGGAAAGAAGAAGATAATAGGGAACTCTAATCTTCGAGGAGCAGAGATGTGGAAATACTTTCAACAATGTGCACACTGTTTAGGTTGTGTTATCGGCACACCCCGAGTAATATGCATTATGTGCAGAAAGGTTCCAGCTCATCCGAGTAGCACAGGTACTAGCTCGATGCATGACCACAACAGATCCTTCGCTTGACAAAAATCCAGAAAGTTTAATGGATTTGATGCTCAGGCTGGAAGTTCAGGTGGTTCAGATGTTTTTATGCTCTTGCAAAGAGGCACTAAAACAGGGAATAGATGTAGAATTATCGATCTTGCCACACCTGCAGGATTCAATCAACACGATTTCAAAGAGTACTTTCTCAAGGCTTTCCTTGCAACCAATCTCGCATTTAATTATTCAAACAACCTTGCCTTTCGTCGTGCCTTCAAGTACCTTGGTCCAGGTGTTGAAATCCCCTGCCCGACAACATTGACAAGACATTTGAAATGGCTTGGCGACTCTACAGTTGACAATATTCGAACAGGTCTACCAACAGAGGGAAAGATTTCTCTTACTGCGGATACCTGGACTTCGCCAAACAAGCTTGCGTTTCTGGCAATTGTGGCTGATTTGATCTCCGATAGCTGGCAGATGGAAGAATTGCTGATCGGGTTTGAGGAGATAAAGGGGTCTAATACTGGGGGTAATATGGCAGGAATAATTGAAGCGGTCCTAGTCAAATACGGCATTCAGGATAGAATTCTTGGTTTCACCACCGATAGTGCAAGTAATAACCGAACGCTCGTGGAAGCCTTGAATGAAGCCTGGAGTTTATCATCAGTTGAATGGTCTCAATTTGAAAATCATATTCCCTGTATGGCGCATGTTATTCAGCTTATTCTTGGGGCATTTATGAGTTCGATTATGATCAAATCGAGGGATGGTCATATGCCGTCTGGCTTTAAGGCAGATTATATGGAGAAGGTTACAAGATTAGATAATGGCTTTCACAAGACGATAGAAAAGGTAATTTTCATGCTACCTGATCCCGACATTGATACCTAGGACCTACATGCTAATTTATACGCACAAATGCATATGCACAGATTCATACACCCATTATTCCTAGACGAGATATCGTTAGTCAGAGTTAATATTAATTAAGTTGTATGTGCACTAGCATCGGAAAATGAGTATTGCAATTGGAGCTTCACCTCTGCGACAGCAACACTTCATTGAAATAAAGAATGATAGGGTCAAGATCCCAACCACACTCCTCTATCATGTCAAAACACGATGGAACTCAAGTCTATATATGTTGGAGAGATCTGTACGGCTACGGGAATTTACAAAGGACTGGTTACAAACCTATCCTGAGTTTCGCCTCTGTGGTCAACCCCAGAAGAGTGGAAGCAGGTTGAATACATCTTGGAAGTACTTTAGCCCATACAGGTTTGGACATTGTGGATGTGAAAAACATGTGGGGTTAAAATTCACCGGGTGTTTCAGGTGTATCAAGATATCGTTCATCATTTGGAAATCCAAATTGAAAAGTTGGAACGGAAGCGATTGCAATGGAAGGTTGATATTCGTGAAGATTTACTGAAGGGCAAATTAAAAGCGGCTGGTTACTATGGTAAAACAGAAAGCCCTAGAGGTCTTTTGTTCGGCATTGGCACTTGCCTGAATCCATATTGCAAACTTAATCTATTTCGTGAATTGGATTTCGATGATGCCAGTGGTGAGGCTGTGTATGAGAAGTCATATAAAAAGTAGTTCATAGCGTATTACGATCTATATTATGCCCCAATGAACGCTCAGGGCCCTGATGCGCCAATTCCACGAAACGGTCTGCACACTCAATCTAAACAGCTTCACGGATCAAGACAGAGCGCAATTGCAGTTAGTGAGGCACTTGCTTACATGGAAAGCGATTCTGAGATTGAACCTCCTAAACCGGCGACCGAAGACATAGATTCCACGCATGAGAATAGCCCAGCAGGGATATTTTATGAGGCAAATATACTGGAGTGGTGGAAGGTTAATACTGGGAGATTACAGAATTTAGCTCGAATGGCTAGGAACATTCTCGCAGTCCAAGGAGGTAGTGTTGGAGTAGAGCGGGTGTTTAGCATGGCAAGAGATGTGATTCCGTATCGTCGCTTGCGACTGAAAAGAAGTACAATTCGAGCATCAATTCTGGTGAAATTCTACGAGCATGAAGAATTACAAAAGGAGCTAGCTGTTCATGATAGGGAACGGGAAGCAGAAAAACTCGTGGAAATGGCTGTACTGGATGATTACCGTTGTTGGGCTGATAGGTAGGAGGAAGGTACTGAGACACATAATGGTTGTATCTCTGATGATGATGAGTCACACAAGAAAGACAGAGCATGGTCTTTTGTCGATCAGCATGCCAGATGGGCATTTGGAAGAGAGCCCAGGCCTATACTCTCAGATCGTGGCTTGGTTGAATCTCGATATGCATGCCATCAATGGTCTCACAGCCAAGATGTTGATCAATTGGCTGGCTCTGAAGAATCAAGCGAGGATGAACGAATTGGGGATTTTTTCTTTTTTTTTATTTTTTTTATTTTTTTATCTCAAGTATATTCAGTTACAACCACCGAGGCCCGAAAACTATATGCAGCGAAAGGGATGACAGAACAAAGCCCTACAATCCAACCCGATGCCAGTGGAAAAAGCCATCATCCCGAGACCCTCTGGTATGGGCCCAACCGCACGATCTGGTGAGCAAGAGAGAAGTACAAAGCCGGCTAATCGGACCACAAAGCAAATCCCCAAAACCCCACAAGCAGGAAACAACAGGAAAACCACTTGCCGTAACCTACTACCACTTCAAAAATCAAAAACCCGTCTGAGGACGACGAACAAGGAGAGTAAAGTCTAACCAATACAAAGTGATAGGAGAGACAAACGAGAACACCATGAGAAGAAAACCCAACCGAGATATAAAATAGAAAACTACACTAAACAGCTCAAAAGAGGGGCCGGCCATCACCCGTTGTAAAACTGGGGCAATCATAGCACGAAAGAAGCCGGAGAGCAACTACATCAATCCAAGGCATTGAGTTAGCCCAAGGAGGTAGTGCAATACCATGGACTGCCGTAACCGAGGAGAGCGACCATGGGCAGTCGCGGGGGGCGAGTGGAGCCACCAGGCAGAGAGGCGGCCAGCCAAAAGGAGTGATCGGAGCCAACCGTCTAAGCGGATGACCCCAGGCGGGACTTGGGGGAAGATGAAACCGAGCCTCGGGACAAAACGACGAGACGAGGAGAGAGGGTGAAGGGCAAAACAACTCGCTAGAAACAACCGACAAACAGGCCATGCCCCAATGTTTTCTGACCGAGAGACGAAGGCGAGAACCATGAAGTTACTAACCGAAGCTTTCCCCTGCGAGGGACTAGCCAGTGGCCAAGGAAGTACTTCCACCAAGGTCTGGACACAGTAACGCCGATGGTAATCGTAGAAAGAAGTAGAGCCGATGGTGGGCAAGCGCTAGGCAATGCTTGCAAGAGCGGGACGAGGAAAAAAGATGAGAAAGGCCTTCAAATAACTCCTAGAATAACAATTTCTCAAGGCGAGGCCATAATAGAGGAGGAAGAAGGGACTGTTGTCACCCCCATAGGCAGAGAGGCCATCATAGGAGAGGAGCGGGAGGGGGTGGAGTTGACGATGATTTCTCATGGTGTTGAGATTTCAATCGCCGGAGGTGGAGAGGAGATCGTTCGTGACGAACGAATTTAGGATAGTGCTGTTAACATATATATTGTAAAAGAGACCGAGGAAGAGGAGGGATCTGGATATGAGGAGCCTCAGATTTGCGCAGAAGCAAGGAGCGATCTTGAAAGTAACAATCAACCAGATAACCCAAATATTGGCCATATTGAAGGTTTAGCTGGCCATCAGGAAGAAGTTTGTTCCGAGGCGGAGGCCCAACCTGGAAATGCAGATTCACTTCCAGTACAACGAGTACTCTGGAGAAGGGGCCAGGCAGATGCTAATGCCACTATTAGGGCTCCAACCAGAAAGCGTACTGGAACCGGTGGGAAAGAAAAGAAAATGTCCCGTTTCAACTTGGTTAATTTGGTGTAAAATAGTTATGAACTCAAAGAGTGTCACAGCGGGGGGAGTTGGGAGGGAGTTGGGCGAGGCACATTTGAAATCATACGCTCAAAATCATACGCCCAAAATCATACGCACAGAAAAATCATACACTCAAAAATTAAAATGTCAACAAGTACAATATGAATGAGATCACAGTTGCTTAATTCTCAGAATAATACCCTAGGCTACGGCGGGTCAAACAGACCAGGAGGGCAGTTTGGCAAAAGGGCCTGGCAATGGCAGACTATGAGAAAATTGGTTATCCAAAGGTAGGGTAATAGAAGTAGAAAATGAAAGAAGTTAAGCGAGCCTATTTTGTTTTTAGCTCCCCATGCTTGAGCACTCTGCCATCTTCTTGCATGAACACTAAGCTATCTCCTTTGCTTGAGCCCTCAGCCATCTCAACTCTCCGGATCGACTCTGCTCCAGTCAGCCAACAAACCTCCCAATATCAGGTACTTCAGAGAAGCTGTTTAACGTAGTTCGTCGCTTGGATGGTAACATGTTGAGCATTAGCTCTTCCTTATCATTCTGCCTGATTGGAATTTCGAATTTTCAACACCAAAATGGCGTTATATTCCAGCAACGAGCTTGCACCGATGAGAACCAAATGAGCAACGCTGAAGTCACCACCCTACCATCCTGCAGGAGAAAAGCCCATGTTAAAGCTCCTGAGGATGTCAATATTATCCCTCTTGAATGCGTTCCTTTCAACTGTCGTCAAGAAGAACAAGGATCCTCGGCCTCCTCTGATTGAAAGCTGGAAAAACTCTTCTCCAATCAGTTAAAGATCTCTAACAAATTAATGGAGAAAGCTAAGGAACCTCGAGAAAATAGTCTAGCTGTGTTCAAGCACACCTTCGGCAGTACAGGTATATTTGCCAATAAACTCTTGAGGCTTGAAATAATATTCACAAATGCTGAATTATTCAAAAAGGAAATGTAATCGAAGTATTCCTCATAGTAGACCACAAGGAGCCTCTCCCCCCATTGTCCCAAAGGCATGCCACTCCAAAGAGTACCCAGAATATGTGTGAAGAGTTTCAGACAATCGATGTCGGAGAACATGGTTTCTATGTTGCATAGGACCAGAACTTCGCAAAGATTATTATCTTCTTTCAATCGGGGCTGAAACTTCTATATGGCAAGAAAATCGGTCAAAAGATAATGGATGCGCTTAGCTGAAGCATCGAAGGGTATGCCGAAATCGTTCCGCCTGCACTCCCAAAGGATGCCAGACATAAGGAATATCAGAAGTGGCTCCCTTTGAACCCTCACCACTGCTGGCCACTGTGTGTTCAAGCAGGCGTTTACCACTGGAGGATGTGGATGGAAGAAGCATATCATAGCAAGGGAAGGGTGTTAAGTCGTGATATTTCTGGTATCGGTGCTCATCAGAAGCCGGTTCAAAGTCACCTATTGAAATCGCTGGGCGCATTAAAACGAGCACAACGAATACTACTTGGTGCAGTCGATCGAGAGTGTCAAAAAGGTTATGAGAAACTAGTTCAACATTGTCCGGATGATAAAGCCAAGTTCTTCAAAACCAATACCCTGGAAATTTTCACTCACCGAGCCTACTGGCTTAATGTTGTTACCGAGCCACACTGTGACGCTCATGATATTAAAGGTGGATGGGCTGCAATGGGAATTCTCGGTGACTTTCAAGAAGGAGACTTTTGCATCACTGAATTGAAGAGAAGGTATTTATATAAGCCAGGAAGTTTGAGTTACTTGCAAGCATAGCGCTTTGAGCATTTTACCTTGCAGTAGTATAGCTATAGATACTATTTTGTTGGAACTTGTAATGAATCTGTCAAGTTAGAACTCTCATAGTAGTATATCCTGAATTCATATATTTGCTAACAAATTCTCTCAGCAGAACGAGTACCTTGTTTTTTGAGTATTTGTTGTGTCTGAGATATGAAATACAGAGAATTCGATACTCCAAGTCTATTCAGAATATAATATCAGACAGATCTAGTGTTACGATAGAACTATTCCACTGCACGGTATTTATAGCCCAACTCAATACACTGTTTTACTCTTTTGATGTATTCAGATGAGTTGCCTCCTCTGGCTAATATATTTAGACTTACTACTATTTAGTCATAGCATTTACAACGAGGTTTCCAGAATCAGGACAATGTAAGCTCCTAACCAGGAGACCGGCTCTGCGAGGGCGATCTCACTGGCAAGTCGCTAGCCTACCTAATTTAGCATTAAAAACAAGGCTACTATGTCATTTAAAGCACCCAGTTGCGCACTTCCATCACCGGCAAAGAACTTATACTAGCCAATAATCAAATTGCTCAATCAACCCAATGGTCGGACTGGACATTTATGGTTCAAATGATATGCTTCAAATGATTTCCTTTAGGTCCCACACTCCAAGTGATTACCCTAAACCGCACCCTTAAAACCATACGCCCAAAACCATACACCCAAAACCATACGCCCAAAGCCATATGCCCAAAATCAAATGCATAAAACAATACGCACAAAACCATATTCTCAGTATGATGCTCAGAATCATAAACACAGAATGGTAAACTTAGGGCAATATGCTCAGAGCCATAAGTGCCGAATAATACGCTGAGAATAATACGCTCAGAATAATACACTCAGAGCCATAGCCTCAATTATTTTACTAGCATCAGTACTCTATGTAGAGTCCTAGATGGTGAATTGATTGCCCAATGATCATGTGCACTATTAGAATAGTTGAATCAGGATACTAAATATGCAATATAATTGGTGATTTCAAGCAAATATTTGTGTCACAAAAAACATCACTGATGGAGGAAAGTGGAGCCCCGCCCAGGGCCAAGGGCAGGGGGTTGTAGGACGGGGGCCGCCTGGGCAATCAACGGGTAAAAGAAATCCCTGCCCGGCGCGATACCCGGACCGGGGCCCGTATAAGACAGGGCGTGGAGAAGAGACGCGATTTTGCCCCTGGGCCGGAGTGAGGGCGGGGCGACTGAGAGACAACCTGCCCTGCCCTGTCCCGTAACGAACACTACCCACGATCAGCCGCAATGCAACCCTCCTGATCAACTCTCAACTACACGCTACAACAAGAAATCCATCTACATCAACCAAAACCCAACCAATTATCTTAATTCATTTTTTATAAGAAACCATGCCTCCTATTCTTCATAGTAATGCCAAAAAGCCTATTCCCTTCAAGCAACTCTCTGAGTTTACCAGAGGGAGGATTCTTGGATTAAACAAGCCTCAAATGAGCTATCATCAAATTTCTCACTATCTTAACATCCCCCTGAATGCTGTTAAAGACACAATGTTAAGAGAAGATCAGGAGGGCCCAGAGAAAACGGGTAGAGGAAGATATCCTAAAGCTCCTAAGTGGCAGGATTAATCTATGGTGGAGGAAGCTCTCAGCAATCACAATAGTAGCTATTCTGACATTGCCAACAAAGGTGCTCCTAATGTCTCTGCTATAACATTAAGGAGAAGACTTGCACAAAAGAATCTAAAAAAGTGGTTGGTACAAGGAAGGGCTCAATGGGGTGAAAATATAGCTTAAGAGAGATTGGAATCGGCATTAGCTCATAGGCATTGGACAGGAGAAATGTGGAGAAAGACAGCAATGTAGGGAGATGAGGTAGCTATGGAGAGAGGGGGAGGAAAGAGGAAGAAATGAGTATTTAGATGCGCAAATAAGAAGTGCAATAGGAATTGTATTGAACCAGCTGCTAGAAGAGGAGAGAGAGGGATTAGCCAGATGATGATTGGTTTTTTTTATGATTAAACTCATGGTCTCTTTTTGCCTGTTTTTCCAGTTCCTACTCCTGCTAGGGGTTGAGTTACTGGAAAGTCAATTATTGATGTCTATGATGATTATAACTTTCTAGAAATATCGGAGGATATTAGAGAAAAGGTTGGAGATAAAGTGGACTTTTTTATCATTGACAATGCTAAGACTCAGTTGCCCTTTAGGAGATGGCTCAGAAGGCAGGGAATTGCTCTTCTAGAAATTCCTGCCTATTTACCAGATCTCAATCGTATTGAAAGTCATTGGTCTCTGGTGAAAGATAAGCTTCACAAGAACTCTCCTGAGCTCCATCATATGAAGGTTCCTGTTGATTAGGTCAAAAAGGCAATTGAGGAAGCTATCACTAATTGTTGGAACCTTCTTAACCCAAAGGTCTTTGATACTTTAGCAGAATCATTCGTGAATAGGGTGGAAACAATTCTTAAGGCTGATGGATAGTATACTAAATATTAATTTCTACTATGTATTTATATGTTTTTAATTTATTTTTGGTTTTCATGATAGTGGGGTTGATAGGGTAGTGGGGTTGCCATGACCGAGTTTTTCCGTTAGTTGATGTACGGTAATTTTTCTTTTTTTT
>QOVD01000544.1:0-101584 GCA_003521225.1 Tuber microsphaerosporum | reverse complement strand
TTTTTTTTTTTTTTTTTTTTTTTTTAGAACTTTTGGATTAAGTAAACTAGCTACCTACATGTACGCTAAAGGAAAAATACTATCGGGCTATTTATAGCATTAAGTCTGTTTGCCCATGATCTTAACCTCCCCCTAATCAACAAAAGAAAACCTCCATTACCAACCAGATCAGTTCGCCTAACCAACACACGGATCCAGCCCCCTCACTATTCTAGCGGCTCCGTTATACAGACCTCCCCTGCATGGGTGCTCCCCTTCCCTTCGGCACATATTCCTCAATTCTTGGCTACCTCGTCCTCTTCCCCACATCTTGAACCACCACTGCTGGCGCTAACTCCTGCGTGCAGGCCCTCAACCATCTATTTCCTCCCGCTCCCACACTGCCGCGGTAAGGAGAGCTGACATAAAATGGGTCAACCTCTTGCATATTTCCCCTACCGTGTACAGCACCCCAAGCACTAGGTCCAAGTGGCGCTCGGCCACCCACAATCCTCTTCCCATAATATTTCCAGGCTCTTGGCCCGGTTGGAGCAGTCCTCACCTCACTCATCATGCTCCCCTCCTCCCAGTTCGCCTCTTCATCCTCTTCCTCACTCACCTCCATCTTCCTTCTTTTCTGCCCCACCGGCAGTCTCACCACAATCTTTCCATCAATCACCTCATCCTCACTTGCCACAGTTTCCGCCACCGCACTCGCCACACCTTCCTCAGTCACCGCCTCAACCTCAGTCCTGTAAACGCCACTTGGAATGGATGGCGCCCCACCAGCCTCAGTCTCAGCCACCACACTTTCCTCAACCGCCACCGCCTCTTTTTCCTCTCTCCTCTTCCCCTTCACATCACTGTTCCCATCACCCAACTCACTCTTCCCCAACCACTTTGATAAAACCGACACAAGGTGCCGGAGCCTCTTCACCTCTGGTTCCGCTGCAAACAATCTCATTGCCAACTCCCCCATCGCCAAACCGTTGCTTGCAACTTTAGTTGCCGAAAACCAAGTCTTAGTAGCGTTACCCATTGCAAATTGATAAATAAAAGTATTATCGACAGACCGGAATGAAATAAAGCTCAAACTAGGATTAAACATCGGGAAAAATAATACTCTGCGCCCTGAGCGCCCTGTGCGTTTGGCACACCTAGCGCAAAGAACATCAATCGCGAATTAGGACGCAACGTTAATCTGACGTTGCGTCCTGATTTTGTGTTACATAACGTCACGCGCCCTGACACTATCCTGACATGGACCCCTACACCCTCTGCACCCTGACTGTGTCTGGTGCTCTGCTCTTGCGCCCTGACTGCGTCTGGTGCTCTGCTCTTGTGTCCTGAACACCCCTGATTCTCCGTTGCTACATCAGGGCGACGCCTGATGATCGCCCGTTTCATCCTGATCACCTCTGATCCTGGTGTCTTCCGTCCTGATTTCCAATCTTTATCTTTGGCGTCTTGGCTTCGACTGGTCTGACGCCTCACATCAGGATCCCATGATCCTGAGCTCTCTCGTCCTGGTATTTCCCTCAGATAGCTTCTACCTCCTAATTTCACCTCCTCTACGTGCTGTACGTCCTGATCGTAACTACACTTTTCCTTTCTATCAGGACACTCTTGTGTGATATCTGGACGCCCTCATAATGCTTCTCAAACTCGTACGCACGCACTATTATCTTCTTTCCGACATCACACTATGATCGTGATGTTCAACTTGAAGTTTACTATTTCTACATCGTCCAGCCGCCTCTGTGGCGTCTAACCTTCATTGATTCTCCTCCAATCGCCCAGATTTTGTTTCATGATCTTATATCAACAGACCGTCAAATAAATAGTATTAATCAAGCTACCGGTACTCGATATATACGCGACACATACTCGATGCATACACGACACATACTTCTTTTCTTAATTACCCTTACCAACGCTCCCATTGCGCCCTTGTTCCACGTCTTCCTGCTCACTATGGCTTGTCCCCTCTTGCGCTGGCTCTATTCCGTCAAGGCTTAGCGAGAGGCGTCCCGATGGAGTAATACTCAAAGTCCTGTCCAACGATAGTCCCCCGGTTACCTCCTGTGAACCATCTGGACTCGGCGGATCAGAATAGAGAAATCTGAGAAAACAGGCAGCTGACCTCTGGCAGACATTAAAGGATATGTCACTCTCCTGCGAATCGTTTTGATTATCCTGCTGCCCTACTAATGTCCCAATACGCAGGCTGCTGGGAGTTTGAATTCGGTGTGCTGGCCGTCGCGTAGCCTGCCTGGATGGCTGATTCGGCAGCGTGGCAGCTGCCGCTGCACAATCGTCAGAAGTATGACTTTGGTGTGTTGCCCGTCAAGTAGCCTGGCTGGATGCCTGATTCCGCAGCTCGGCGGCTACCGCTGCCCAATCGTCCGTATACCCCTCACGGCGACCTTGTTGCATGCCATGCTCCTTCTCCATCTTTGCCCGGATTGTCCCACAAATATTGTTCAGAATCATCGCCTGTATCCACTCTGGGCAATTGGCTCCCCTCTGAGTTTGCCGGGCAAAAATCTCTTTACTGGTTCTGATCATGTTAGTATCCTGGCCAAAACGAGGTGGATTCGGGATCGGGCTGACCTCCTATCGGGTCAGGCTTGAACTTGCACGATTCCTTATATACTCCTGTTTGCCATGCTCATAGTGTATGACATAGGATTGCACACGTTAAGTAAATCATTGTGCCGTTGATACGCCCAAGAAAATCGGGTTCGACAATCCCGCTCCTTTCTTGCCTCTAAATTACCTACCTAATATAGCCTCGGAAATCTGGGGCCCCCGGAATCGAAAAGTCAATTTCTAGGAGGAGTATAATACTTATTAGTTATTGGAAGAAGCCTCTCCAACTAGCGCACACTAACCTCATGTCCGTTTGGGGAGCACCTAAATCGATCCTTTTCCAGTCGGTAGTCCACCCTGTGCGCAACCGCCGTGGGATCTTCCGGAAGATCGTATAATTTTCTGATCTCATCTTTTACGTGGAAAACAAACTCGGATCTTACCCCAAAGTGTCTATTGCTTATCTTTCATAATTAGTACTAAACCCGACGTCAGCGGGTACGTTATCCCTCTGTATCTGTGTCCACTTACTATTTTTATTCTTTCCTCCAATGCCTCCATATTTCCTGCGTCGGATATATGATTGAGCACCTGAAGCCAAGCACGGTGTACCTGAGACGTCAAAGTAACTGGGCCTGGGATTGGGTCATCAAAGAGGGTGTACCAGAGAATAAGCGCCTTGGCCCGCGTTACTACAGCTGCCTCTACTCCTCTCGCTGTATTCCGCCGTAACGGAGTACTCGGCCACATGTCCTTATGGTGTGGCGTACTCGGTTCGCCGGCTCGACTCCAACTTGTAACTCCGGATGAAGAGGCACTCTGAGTGTCCAGTGGGGATGAATATCGCGCTAGGCTGGACGATGGGAGCGCTGGCGGAGTATACGCACTGCCGGGCATTATACATCCTCGAACTGCTCGCGTCCGCCTAACATGTCCTGCCTCCTGTGACCCGAAGGTAGTCGAAACTCGCACAGTCGACAGGCGATTATTTGTTTGTCCGCCCCGCGCTCGTGACCAATGACGCAGCCCTGCTCGAGTAACATCTAGAATATCATTGTCTTCCCCGTCTGGCTCAGTATCCGAGTCAGTCTGATGCGATCCACGGGAGCTTTGGTACTCATTACTGCTTTCATTGCTTAGACGAACTGTTTCTGATAGTACTTGTGCCTCAGGTTCCGCCTCAATATCGGTATACGTCGTGCTCTGAATAGGGCTTCTTCGGGGGCGCTTTGGTGGTCTTTCGAGTTCTCCGGTTACGTTTGGTGGTGGAGGGTGCAAATGCGATGGCTGCCCGTTCGGCAGTGTGCTCGGCGAGCTGCTGGATTGGTTTTGTTGCGTTCCCGACCTGAATCTCGCTGATCGTACGCCATCGGATATGACTTCGCGTCTATGCCAGTTCACATTTCCCACTCAAGGAGTTGGCTGGCTGCGTGAATTGGCTTGCGGTTGTCTATACATGGTGGAATTCTGAACAGTTGATCAATATTAGGCAAGACAGGAATTAGGACGTAGAACAATGGAATGTATCTTTCGTGTCGTGAAGATCAAGAATCTGTGGCTATCTTCAAAGGACGCGTTGGGTCTTATACACTAGGACTTAGGGGGGGTTGGAAGAATAACACACTATTACTCGTTATTGAAAGAGAATATTGGCCTGTGGAAAGGGGCTTTCAGCTTGTTCAACATAATCATCGTAATCTCAATGTCCTCAGGTATCATCCTCGTCCTGACTCTTGTTGAAATGGTTCGATGAAATGGGCGTCGCTAGTGCAGGAGGCTAAGCAAAATCTATCCACAACGAGTATCAGTTAGTGACACTAATTCTAGCAAGACACTCGCCACCCCTAAAACAGATTAGGATTATTGAACCTCATCTTCCAATGTCAAATCAACACCACTAAATGAATGAAAATCAGTATTCACGCCCTGCTTATGTGTTTGACTAGTTTAGTCACCAGATGCCCAGTTAAGGACAGAATGCGCGGCGTGACTGATCGAGCAAAAAAATTCTCGGTTGTTAACGCAAGGAGGCGTAAGGACTACTCCTAACCTTACAGGATACGAGAAGCTGAAGCAAGTGCGCCCAATGATATATTTACTATGACATACTAGCTAACAAATCAGAAACCAAAACATTCCAACTAAAGCAAAATAAGATCTAGTGTATGATACTATAGTTTGGGAAAAAAGAAAGAAAAAACAAATGCTCAAGAAGCTAGGAGATCCCAAATCATTTTTGTCCAGCCCCGTGTCTACTTGAACGGCTCAATTGGGGCGATGGCGATTGGGTGTTGTTTGGGGCACTACGAAAACAAGGTGTTGAATAACCCCTGGGCGCCGGGGGCGTCACGGGGGCTGCTTGTTCTGTCAGGGCTGGGGGCGTGGCAGACGGCTTTTCGTTGGTGCGAGCTGCTTGTTCTGTCCCTCTCACTGGTGTTGCGTGAGCCTGCACATCAATCAAAGCAACGGCGGGGGAGGCTGGAAGTTCGTCGCCGATTTCAGGTAGACTAGAAGCAAGGAAGTATTGGGCACTATCAAGTCCCAAACCCAGCGCAGCTGCCAGCCCGACATCTGTTAAGTAGTCTGCCATCCAGGGCATCTCCCGTAGAACCTTCCGGACGTCTTGGAGGTTCGTTTGCATAGATGGCGGAGAAGGATTAGAGCTCGGGACCTCCTCTGTTTCTCGTGGAGCAGCCCTCCGTTGTGTTGAGGTGTCCGGTACTCACGGTTCCTCGTTCTACGTCGTCAATTAGCTATCGTGTTTTGATCTTGATGTTAACTGACGCCCTGTTAGGTGTCGATACTTACGTCGTCCAAAACGCTTGTCCCCCCCGCAGGAGGCGCCTGCCGTTCCTCCTCGCGCTCGGCCTCTAGCCATTCCTGCTCCTCCTCCCGCTCGGGCTCTAGCAATTCCTCCTCCTACTCCTCCTCCTCCTCCTTATCCTCTTCCTCATCCTCATACTCATCAGATTGCTTGGCCCGCATGGTATCTTCCCCAACCTTGGGATTGAGAAATGGGTCTCTCCCATCGGCAGGCTCAGGCGTCTGGAGAACATCCTCTCCATTATCGCGACGTGACTCGACGACTAACAGATCCCGGGGATCTTGGCCATGGTTGGCAAGGAGGCACGCTAGAATGTCATTATTGCTATGGAGAAAGATGAGCTGTCGCAGGAGGAGTGGAGTTTCGGGTTCTTGACTTAGCCTGAGGGCACCCTGACCAGTCGCCCGGATCAAATATTGTGGGTATCGGATTTCCTCCTCCACACGCTGCCCTCTAACCACCTAAAGCAGATTTGTCATGCTTGGCGTTGGTAGGACACCCTATGCGATTCCCCGGTCTGAGTCACTAGTACACCAAGGATGTTCGAGGAACGGGTGTCCCGCATCTGGGGCACCAGTTCGGCGAAAGATACGGATTCTGACTGCCCCTGGGCAATACGTTGAGGATTGAGACTCTGTCAAAATAAGTTAGGTCGAGGGTAGCGAGAGATAGATGGGAATGTACAGTTACACGGAGATTCCGCAACGTCTCTAAAACCGGCGCGCGCCGCATTTCGACGCAGGTTAGACGTGTGGAGTTTCCTAGCCGAGTCTTGAACTAGCATCCTCAGGCGACGGGTGAGTTCCCCGACGTCATCTGCGTGGTGCTTTTTTTTAATCAGGGTGTCATGATCATTCACGGGCGGAAGGGCGCGCGCCAAGATAGTGATTGCATCCAGTTGGGTGTCTGTCAAGTGGCCGGGGTCAAGGTTGCGGGCTGTCATATAGGCCTTAAGCTGCTCAAGCCAATATGTGTAGGCACTTGATGTGATGCCGGAATCGAAAAACCCATACCATGAATTTGCGTACACAATCTTGGCATACGGAACCCTAATTAATGCTCGATTGTTATCATGACACATTCTGATAGCTAGGTGGACGTTTCTTTTGAGCTACCCATTGCTTGAGTCTTCGACGGCTGGCTCGAAGTGCCTGCGCTCTTCCAGGTTTCTGTTTACAAAAAAGTTTGTTGTGAGCGCCATATCCCCAAACTGTGAATCTGGTGCTATGTGTGATTACTTATGCTCTCTCCTCAGCCGGGCGACAGGCGACTATACTTGGCAGAGTCTTTCTTCGTTTTCCGCTTGCGGCGTCGGTCTTCTGTGGCTGCGCAGCGGGACGTCTACGACGAATGGAAACATTAAAATGGCTCACGAATATATAGACGTAGTTTACATACCTTCCCTTCAGTAGCTGCTGCTTCTCTGAGCGTGGAGGTGCCATGGTGACGTGTGCGATCTTTAGATTGAATACAACTCAAACAAACAAAAGAAAGGAAAGATTAAGTCTATTGATATGTCAACTGAGGGACGAGGATCTTGGACGGAGGTTGACGTAGGTAGGTCGGAATCTGGCGCTAGACATCGGGGTGTCGTAGATGGACTAAGAGGAATGTATGGAGAGTGGGAACCCAAAAGCGGATGGAGGGGCAGGAGGGGTCCTTATATACACCTCGTAGAAGCTGGGTGTACATTTTCTAAGCGTTAGCCCTAGAGGGGTGTACCGTACGAGCAAAGAGCGCGAAGTAGGGTGTACAACGATGTCGTATGCTGAAGTGGGATGCTGGTTTCGTGGGCGAGATGAAGTATCCAAATAGTGAATCCACGAATTGAAACGGATCAAGACACAGAACATAAACAATAAAATGATCGAGAACAGTCCTGAGTCTCAATTGGGATAACCACTCCGTGTGATGAAATATGGTTTTAAGCCTCACAAGGATACGACATGATAGTCTCTTGGCGTCTGCCAAGACCCCATCGACATCAATGATTGAATCTATCAAAGAGCCCAACTACAGCTCAGGGTATTGCTAAGGTGAGCGAACTCTGATGAACGTGAACTGATCAGATGATGAGAGGCTATCAGAAATCTATTCGAACACTCTAAGAACACTAATGGTAAACAATGTCACTAATAAACGACAGTACGTCGAGGTAGACTCTGCGAATGATAGACGGGCCACCAATTCTATCAAAGTCTCAGAGGTAACACTCGAATGGAATCTCTTGGGATTACGCCCGTGACTCCACTCGTCATCGAAGGAAGCACTCCACTTCCGTACCTCCTTGCATTCCAAAAATCCCCTAGCCAGGGAAACCAAACGAAACCTCTTGGACTTCCGCTCATCACAACTTTGATCCTCCAACAGACACCTGCGCTTCTGTCTCATGTCGCCTTGAGCAGGACGCCGACTCAATTCCGCCGACTGTTGTATTTTCAACAAGCTCGACAATTTGAGGGCGAGGGGTATGTGTTTCGCGGGGGATTCCGTTCTCTCTCCAACTGGGGATGGCAACATCTCAACGCTGTGCTCGCGTCCATCCCCGGCGCCGGAGCCATTTGATGACGCGCCAGATAATGCTGCAAGTAAAGCGTCAGAGTTATCTCCCTCTTGCGGTTCACCTGCTTTATTAGCCGGCCCGGGATCACCTCTAGCCTCCAGTTGTTGTACGCTTCCATGCAATTGGGCTCCTGCCACCACTTCAGGAGACCAATTGGTGACGGCACGTGGCGCAAGATAGTGGTGCCCCCACAAGGGCGGTGTGGGTTCCCTACTGACCTTATTTGGACGATGACAATAGATCAAGAGATCAAGCGGGTCTCCAAGAACTGCATTCGACAGGAGCCAGGCCCTTACCGCTTCATCGTCATTGATGAAGACATAATTGATCCAAGAGAGCGGTGTGTTGGGATAGTCTTGTAGGAGTCGGCGTCCTTCACCGGTCTCGCCAAGTATGTACTGAATCGCGTTATACGGTATAGATCCCCTAATTATCGCTGACTGTCCACGGAGGTTATAGGAATCCAACTCTGCAAAATGTATCCCGTTGACAGGGCGCCAATTGAGCCGGCGATAATTCGGGTAGTCTGCGGGACTATCAGCTGTGTGGTGGATCCAATCAATAGACACTGCACGTGGCCATCCAAGTAGAGCGCTCCAATCTATAACTCCTTAGTCAGTAAGTGAAAAACCAGAAGATGCGGATTATTTTGAAAAGGACATACCTAGTTGCGCCCAGCGATTTACCGGGATATTAGGTATGATCGGTGGCGGCGCAGGGCTGTTATGTGGGCTGTTTGCTGGGCTGTTATGTGGGCTGTTTGCTGGGCTGTTTGCTGGGCTGCCGGCCGAGCTGCTGGCTGGGGTGTCGAGTATGATTCGTGCTTGCGCCAAGCCAACCGCTGGGGGAGCGTTTTGTGGAGCAGGTATTCCTTGTCTTTGCGCCGGAATGACACCTCGGACGAATTGTCCTTGCGCTTGCGGTTGGTTAACCGGCGGTTGAGGGCGAGCATGTGCGCCTAGTTATTGCGCCGGAACTACCCCTGGAACGACTTGTCCTTGCGCTTTTGGTTGGTTAATCGGCGGTTCAGGTTAAGCAGGTACTCCTAGTCCTTGCGCCGGAATGACACCACGAATGACTTGTCCTTGCGCTTGCGGTTGGTCAATCGGTGGTTGAGGTTGAGCTGGTACACCTAGTCCTTGCGCCTGAACGACACCTGGGACGACTTGTCCTTGCACTTCCGGTTGGTTAATCGGTGGTTGAGGTTGAGCAGGTACTCCTTGTCCTTACGCCAGAACAACAGCTGGAACGACTTGTCCTTGCGCTTCCGGTTGGTTAATCGGCAGTTGAGGTTGAGCAGATACTCCTAGTCCTTGCGCCGGAATGACAACTGGAACGATTTGTCCATTCGCTTGCGGTTGGTTCATCGGCAGTTGAGATTGAGCTGGTACTCCTAGTCCTTACGCCGGAATGACACCCGGAATGACTTGTCTATTCGCTTGCGGTTGGTTAATCAGCGGTTGAGGTTGAGCAGGTACTCCTAGTCCTTGCGCCGGAACGACACCCGGAACGACTTGTCCATCCACTTGCGGTTGGCTAATTGCCAGGAGAGCGTGTTGGGCAGCGGGAGCTGGGTTCGGATCAGCCGTAGCAAGACCCCCTTGAGCTGGGGCTCCCTGAGGTAGTAGCAGCTGGGGAACAATCATCTGCGCAGTGGGGACTCCAGGCTGGCCCAGTTGAGGGGCAGGCTGGTCCTTAGCCACACGCTGAAGGTACCTGATCATTGTGGTTGTCAACTTACCCATACAGTCGTTAACAAGTTGAACAACTGCCTAATCGGCCTCCTGTATACGAGCCACGTTATTCGCGGCTGATGTTGTGGCGAGCTAATCGTACGCCGGGCGGAATCTCCTTATTCTTGTGACAATTTCCTGGAATTCTCCAATAGGGAAATTAGCGCTGGGCGTAAAGTTCCTTGCTACCAGCTGATCTTTCACAATTCGCAGCAATTCTCTATACACCACAACACCTGCATTATTGTTTGGGATGCCTAGGGCTCCTTTATAGTGGGTAATTGACTGACCCCCAGGATTAGGGCCGCCTGCGCTGATCACTCCTGCCAGAGAATTAGGCTAAAGTTGGTAGGTCTGCCCCACTGGAGCCGGCTGCGGTCCTGGATTCTGCATCTAGATGTATTGTACGTGAATCAGATTGTGGCCCATATCGGTAGATTGTTGGGGTATATAGATACGAGTATAGGAAATAGTAGTGCTGAATATGGATTTTCTGAATGTGGGATGATTTTTGGTATGAAGTTCCTTCTATCGTACTCAATTGACTCTATATAAACAACTCCCAGACATTTCTAGAGGGTTTGAAAGCATCAAGCTGTGTGTTCAAGATTGGCTAATAATAGGCAAATCTGATGCTCAAAAACATTATCCAATTCAACTTGAATAAATAATGATACGCTCATTTGTTCAGCAAGGTCTCTGATCTTGAAAGAAATCAAAGATGACGCCATGTGACATCAACGCTAAACCCCATGGACGACTAGTTCCTCTTCGGAGCGTCTGAGCTCCTTCACCCTACATGCGATCCACACGCGTTAGGCTCAAGACTAAACATAGCAGTTCAGGTACCCTACAGTCTACACAAAGCCCACGATATAGACTGAGCTGACTCCCACCATGTCTAGCAAATGTCCATTCTGCCGACAAAAATACATCCGGTCAGAGGCATATGAGAAAGCCCTGCGAACTACGCACGCAAATCTAGGCATTGTTCTTGTGTCCACCGTACGATATACATCATCAGTGGATATTATCAACGACGTAGAAACAAGCATATTGCACCACGGAGAAGCGAGCGAGCCCAAGGATTCTGACTAATAATCCGACCGCAATCCCACCGCAGAGGACCTTGCCGCATTTACTGCTCACGAGTCTGATACTAAGATACCAGACAACTCTACGCCTTCGGTACCCGGCAGACAAGAGCATTATCCACGCGAGGGAAAAGCAATTTGAGACGTCGACGCATTTGAGCAAGAACAGAGCAATATCTACGAGGACCGGTGGGCACCGTTCAGTAGTGCGCACAGTTTCAAACTAGCGTCTAGGTTCATTCAGGGTAAAATACCTAAATCACGAATCAATAAATACTGCTCAAGTGGTCTCTCTGATTCTGCGTTAGCCGGCTATAAGTCTATGCATACGCTGGAGAACCAACTCCGGTCTTGGGACCCGTAGAGTCCGTATCTGCAATGGTTCGAAGGACAGGTTGAGGATAGCAAAAGGACTCTGCCATTCTTCTATCGTCAGTCCAAGATTGTCTCAGATATCTCCTTCGCCAGACTACCTACCAAGATGATTTTGTCTACGCGCCGCGGCGTGAATTCGATCCTGATAGTGAAAGGATCTATGTGGAAATGCACACAGTGGATTGGTGGTGGGACCTTCAAGCACAGCGCCCCACACTCCTTTACGGTTACCTTAGCTCACTAGTTATACAAGACACTTCCACCTGGTGCGACTGTAGTTCCCATTATTGGGAAGTCCGATCAGACCCATCTTAGTAACTTCTCCGGTGACAACAAACCGTGGCCTGTCTACATTACGCTCAGAAATCTTCAGTGGGCCAGGCGCAACAGCCCTGGATCAATGGCTGTTCTGCTTTTCGCACTATTGCCTGTCCCCCCAAAACTCTCAAAGTCCACCAAAGCAGATGAATACCATAGACAAGTGAACGCCGACACACTGTAAGAAGTATTTGAATTCATTTTTGGGCCCCTGCAGGATGCGGCGCTTGATGGCATCCCAATTGACTGCGCCGACGGCAAGGTTCGGAGGTGCTTCCCAATATTGGCCTCATGGGTTGCCGATAATATGGAAAATGTGATACTGAACGGATTAAAATCCAACGCCTGTCCTACATATGTGTTAGGCAAATTGGAAGCGAATGTATGGAATACAGGAATCCAGCGCACAGACCTCCAAAGTGCACAGACCACTGCGCATAGACCCCAAAAATACGGCCATTATACCGCTGCGGCCCCAACGTTGGAGCACTACGTTTGTTGCTGCACCAGTGCTAGTTGCACTCGCACTTAAGAAAGTCCCTCCAGGGACCACTCACAATAACACCATATACGTCGCGACCGTCTGCCCGACCGGAGGCTGTTCGCAGGATATATGAGAAGAGAACCTAGCGAAAATTATGCAAGTGGTTCGGACCAAATTGGCCGACATCGCACATAGTTATAGGCCTGCAAAGTTAAGAGAGCTGAGGGAAGCAAAAGAGTGGACGCTAAGGCGAAATCTCTCCATCAGGAAATTAGACACCAGTACGCATAGTGGAGACCAACAGTCCCACTCAGAGCTAGTCAGTAAGGGAGAGTCATTGCGTGTAATTAGCCATAGGTGTGATTGCAAGCAAGAGTCATCCCGAAACCTGATGCGTATGCAGCCTAAGAACTCATACACATTGAATGGTCTGACGACCAAGGAGTTGGCCACTCCTTACATGGCTCGGTGAAGAAAGTTAAAACGCTAGCACCTATAGGGCTACGAGAACTCTGCACACCTATCGTTGAAGACAATGATACACCCTCACGATTAGATGAATAGGGTATGTCTTGATAATGCTAAGCAAGTAGTCGAACAGTTGTCAGGGTCAGAGAGTGTTCCCACTTTTTAGTTAGTAGTTATTAGTTAGCCAGCGAACACTCAGACGCGGAATATAAATATCGAAGTGCCTCCCTTGCTACAAGAAATCATCAAGCACCGGAGAAGAGATCTTATCAATATAAAATGTTATCACGCTATAAATCTTTATCTTACTCAATTATCATTTTATATCAAATTACTTCTCACGAGAGATAGGTACCCACGAGCCTTCTTAGACAAATCTCTGAAGATACCTACTCAGTCTTAGCTCGATATTATAGTCCCACTGTCGGCTACCCCTAACACTATATTCATAGTTCTCCTTGTTACCAAGGCTCACCTCATATTACCTTTCTTGCGGGAGCAAAAAATTCGCTTTGACATATCAAAATGTCTTTCCCCTCGAGACCTCTCATTATGGGCGGAGGAGAACCCATGGACACCTCAGACGAAGACCCGCCAAGCCCCATTGAACGCATTACAGAAGCATCAGGCGCTTCCATTCACTCCAGCACTGATGCCCCGATACACTCCGACATGGCACAAAGGCGAGCTGGATCTCCCTAGCCCGCACCCAGAGGACTTGGGGCCAAAATAGCGGCTTCAGGATCTGGGAGAAGACAAGGATCCCCAAGACCAAGCAACACCGATGTATACCTACGCAGTCTAATGGAACGAGCTGCAAAGGCTACACGACACTTAGACGGACGAATTACCACCAATCAGGTAAAGATTGGCGACGTTGCAGAGACCGTACAAGGATTCGTGTCAGAAATGGAGAACACTAGGAAGAAGGTGGCAGACGGAAAGCAATTGGATGCGGAGAAAACTGCAGCATTCGAAGGACTCATTGTACCAGTAGAAAATGCTACTTACACGAGACAAGAGGAGTTAGCCAGGATGGCTCAAGAAACAAAAGCGGCTAATGAGCGACCAAGTCGCCATGAAGCAGTAAGTTCCCAACTTCATGTTAACATTGAAGAACAGGGCGAAGCTTCGGCAACACGGGATTCTATACTTGAGCAAGAAGTATTAAAACTCACAGCTCAACATGCGCAAGACATAGCGATACTCCAAAAAGTAGTATCAGACCAAGCCGAAGGGCAGAAAACCTTCGCAAATAAACAAACCGCACAAATGGAACACGTAATGAGATTATTAGGGAATCTCCAACCAACCCCAACAACCAAGGTCCGTGCCCCACCAGCCCCAGCAGCTGCGCTAGTAGCGGAAGCACCAGATCGAGTCCAGCGCTAGATGCAGGAAAGACAAAAACCAACCGGACCAGAAAAGGGGAAACAACCGGAAGAATACCATATACACCAAAGAGACGATGGTGGTAACCAAGGACCACCAAGGCAACCAGCAGGCGGAAACGATCCTCACCCAAGCGACCATGGCTCCGATGATGAGCAAGGTGGGAATAGGGGAAACGGCGGACCATCCTGGAGACCCGAACGTGGCAACCCAACTGACCCGCAGGTAGCCCTGTTAGCTAATTGTTAGGGGTAGCCGATAGCGGAACTATAATATCAGACTAGGCCTGGGTAGGTGTTTCCGGAGATTTGTCTAAGAAGGCTCGTAGGTAACTATCTCTCGTGAGAAGTAATCAAAGTAAAATAATAGATAATTGCGTAAGACTAAGATTTGTAGCGTAATAACTTTTTATATTGATAAGATCTCTTCTCCGGTGCTTAATGATTTCTTGTAGCAAGGGAGGCACTTCGATATTTATATTCCGCGTCTGAGTGTTCGCGGGCTAACTAATAAAGTGCGAACACTCTCTGACCCTGACAACTGTTCGACTACTTGCTTAGCATTATGAAGACATACACTATTCATCTAATCGTGAGGGTGTGTCATTCTCTTCAACGATAGGTGTGCAGAGTTCTCGTAGGCCTAATAGGTGCTAACGTTATAGCTTTCTTCACCGAGCCATGTAAGGAGTAGGCAACTCCTTAGTCGTCAGACCATTCAATGCGTATGAGTTCTTAGGCTGCGTGCGCATCAGGTTTCGGGATAACTCTTGCCTGCAATCGGACCTGTGGCGAATTGCGCGCAATGCCTCTCCCTTACTGACTGACTCTGAGTGGGACTGTTGGTCTCCACTATGCGTACTAGTGTCTAAATTCCTCATGGGAAGACTTCGCCTGAGCGTCCACTCCTTTGTTTCCCTCAGCTCTCATAACTTTGAAGGCCTATAGCTTTATGCGACGTCGACCGATTTGGTCCGAACCACTTGCATAATTTTCGCTAGGTTCTCTTCTCATATATCCTGCGAACATCATCCAGTCGGACAGACGGCCGCGACGTATATGGTGTTATTGAGAGTGGTCTCTGGTGGGACCTTCTGCAGTGCAAGTGCAACCACCACGGGTGCGGCAACGAACGTAGTGCTCCAACGGCGGGGCCCCAGGGGTATGATGGCTGTATTTCTAAGGTCTGTGCGCAGGGGTCTGTGCGCTTCGGAGGTCTGTGCGCTGGATTCCAGTATTTCATACATGCGCTTTCAATGTGCCTAACACGAGCTCCCTCCTTAAGGTTTCGCCTCGAATACCTTTTATTTATATAACTAGATCCAATTTATTCCAGCTTCCTTTTTGAAATCGAAGTAGTAGGGTAAAACACCTTATCCGTTTGCTTGTCCACATGAGGAAAACCTTTCCTAATTCATTCAACTTCGGCCAGTCCCGGCATATCCAGGTTCTGCCTATGAAAACGTTCTACCATCTCCCGAGCATTTGTTAACCCTTCTGCGGGTTCCCAAGTATTCTGATCCTCCGCACATCCCTTCCATTTTACAATATACCGAAGTTCCTGGAACATTCGGTTTCGTCTTCCCACCTTTCTAATGTAAGTGATTATCTCACTTTTAACTATTCTTTCCACTTCCCATTCGAGGTCTCCTTCAACATCCTCAGGTTCTCTAGGTGGTTGTTCCCTGGCCTCCCGTATTGAGGTTTGGTAGGGTTCTAGTAACGATATATGGAACACGGGATATATTTTCCATCTTGGTGAGATCTCGAGTTTGAAGGCTCGGTTGCTCTTCTTAACTTCCAACACTTTGAAGGGTCCGTAAAGCTTCGGGCTAAGTTTCTTTGTTGGTCGCTTAGTTCGTATCTTTTTTGCATTTAACATTACTAAGTCCACAACTTTAATATCCGCCTGTTGTTTTGCTTTCCGGACATATTATCGGCCGATGTCCTCGCGAATTTTCTCCAATGCCATTTTGGCCTGTTGGTGTATATTCTGCATCCAGTGTGCATAGAGTCCTGCTCCTGGATTCTGAGCTTCCCGTTCCTTCATCCATTCCGTTTGCGGGTGGAAACCGTAGTTGGCATAGAAAGGTGATAACCCATGGGCGGTTGTGGTGGAGTTGTTGTACGCATGTTCTGCTAGTGGTAACAGCTGATACCAATCATCCTGATCGTAGTTGACAAAGTTGCGTAAGTAACCTTCCAAAGTTTAGTTGGTCCTTTCCGTTTGTCCATCGGTCTGCGGGTGATAAGCTGTTGACATTTTGCGTTTAATGCCTAGCGATTTGCACAAGGATTCCCAAAATTCCCCTGAGAACTTAGCATCCATATCTGATATTATCTCGCAGGGGAGTCCATGAAGTTTCCACACTTCTCGTAAGAAAGTATCTCCCACGTCTTTGGCCGTTGCGTTTTCTCCTAGGCCTATTAACTGGGCCATTTTTGTGAATCTGTCTACTACTACCATGATCTGGGTGTGTCCCTGGGATTCTGGTAGGTGGGTAATAAAGTCTGTGGAGATAGATGTCCATGCGGCGAAAGGAACTTGCAGTGGTTGTAGTAACCCATACTTTGCATGTCGTGGTGACTTATTGTGTTGGCATTCATCACATGACCTCAGATAGTCGTTAATCCAAGAGGTGAGTCCTTTCCAGTAGAAGTCTCGGGTAACAATTTCAATCGTTTTTTCTTGTCCAAAATGCCCTGGTACAAGTGAGTCGTGACATCCTTTGGCGATTGTGGTTTGTAGCGCTTCATTGTCAGCAATATACAAGCGCTCCTTGTAGTAAAGTAACCCCTGCTTCCTATGCCAGTTCTTGGCCGGTTCCTTCCCTCCGGCCGCCAACCTGTCAAATTCCCTCTGTCGGTCCACCCATTCCTCGGCTTTCTCTCCTGCTGCCAGCACCTCGGTGATGAAGTCTGTATTAAACACCTTCATTTCTACTTGGGATAGTATAGCGTTTGACATCATAACATGTTCTTGCGTTAACCGTGGGTGACTTTCCATGTCCTCGATATCGAAGTATTCATTGTTTCCATTTTCCGCTTGTAGGAAACATACCATGGGTGGCGAGTCTAGTACCTCAATGGTTCGCTTAGGAGAGAGATCGCTGCTTCCAAATCCTTTGTTCGATCGTTCCGTCTCCTGAAGGCTTTCTACCTCCATCATATCCGACGTGTCGATTTTCTCTATTATGAGTTGCGCTATTCGGTCACCTGGTTGAATCCGACAATCAGCCCTACTGTGGTTTACCATAATAACTTTTACTTGTCCTGTGTTGACTGGGTCAATCACGCCTCCATTTATTGCGATGCCCTTTTTGCTGGCCAGTCCGCTTCGTGGGGCAATTCTTGCATAGGTGCCTTTTGGCAGCCCGATCGCTATTCCCGTTTCTGCCAATACCTGGCCCTGGGCGGGTATTGTAAATTCCCGCATTGCGTATAGGTCGTGGCCCGCTGCTAGCCTTGATCCTTTGGTCGGAAGTTTAGCATTTGCAGAGAGTCGTTTTACCCTAATTACGTTCCATTTTGGTTGTTTGATTCCTGAAACGTATCCTTCGTTTTCTTCTTCAGCATAAATGAGTGCTAATTCGAAGTGCTCGGGTTTTAGAATAGACTGCTCGCGGTCCTTAGCTCCCTCCTCAGGACGGTACTCCGGCTGTCGGCTTAGAGCATCCGGCTTTCCTCCTCTTGTCCCAGGTCGGTAAATGATCCTTAAATTATAATCTGCCAGTCTTTGCGCCCATCTTATCTGCCTCTGGCTCCAAACCTTGGTAGTTCGGAAGTTTTGTAAATTTTGATGGTCAGTATAAACAGTTATTGGTTTATCTGATCCAAGCAAATAATGCGGCCATTCTGTGAAAGCCTCTAAGATAGCGAGTAATTCCTTATCGTGAATCTCATAGTTGCGTTCCGCGTCGTTCAATTTTCTGGAATGGAAAGCTACCGGGTGTACTCTTTTTTCTTGAAATTGTGACAGAACGCAACCAAGTGCACAGTCGCTTGCATCTGTTTCTACTACAGATTCTCGTTCAGGGTAAAAATGCTCCAAGATTGGTGCCGTAGCAAACCGCTTTTTTAGCTCTTCAAAAGCTGTATCCTGTTTTGGGCCCCAAAAGAATTTACTTTTCTCTCCGTTTAGTGTTTCGGTTATGGGTGTACAGATTTTTGAGAAATCTTTGATGAATCGCCGATAAAAATTGGCAAATCCGATGAATATCTGGACTTCTTTGACCGCACTGGGTGGCTTCCAATTCTTAATTGACTCCACCTTTCCTTCGTTCATTGTGACACCATTGGTTATGACGATGTAGGCTAGGAATTCTACCGATTCCACGTGAAAGACCGATTTTGTGATTGATATTGCCAATCGGTGTTCCTGTAGTTTATCCAGAACTTTTTTTACTAATTCCTCATGTTCTTCCACATTCTTGGAATAGATTAGAATGTCGTCTATGTAAACTACTACCCCATGATCGAGAAATTCTTGGAGGATTTTGTTCATCATAGCTTCGAAAGTTGCAGGTGCATTGACCAGTCCGAAAGGCGTTACTTTGTATTCGAAATGTCCGTATCGGGTTCGGAACGCCGTTTTCCATTCATCCCCTTCGCTTATTCCCCACAAATGGTAACCGTCTTTTATATCCAATTTGGTGAATATCTTTGCCCCTGCCACTCGATCTTTTGGTTCTCCCATTAATGGTAGGGGATACTTATTTAAGATGGTTAATTTATTGAGGTTCCGATAATCCACACAGAGACGTAGTTTCCCATCTGGCTTTTGAACAAACAGGATCGGTACACCAGCTGGAGACTGACTGTGGACGATTTTTCCTTGCTTTAGCATATCTTTTAGGTACTTGTCTAACAAGTCTAGTTGATATGCCGACATAGGGTATATAGGTCCCCAGGCTGGTTGAGCGCCTGGCTTGAGATCAATTGCAAGATCGAATGTTGGTCGGCCTGCTAACGTTTCTGCCGTTGAGGTAAGGAATAGCTCCTTGTATTTCTCATAGGGTTGTGGTAGCAAGTCTAGAAGTATTTGATTGGAATCGTCCACTTGCTTTATTCTTCCACAGTATTGGGCTTCCTCGTCGTAAGTTACGGTTTCGTCCCATTCAAACATTCCTCCTATTCCTTCATCTTCGACTTGTCCTTGACAACAATGCTCATTGAATGCCCACTTCTTTGGGTCTGCAATATTTGCAATTGGATGTTCCTTATGCCACCATCCAAATGGGATGATTAGGTCGTATTTGCCTGCCGCTGCTACTAGACAAGATATATCTGAGCGGTGGCCATCATTTCCTATATCTAGGAGTAACGGATGGGTAAAGTGTTTACCGCCAGATGGGTTAATTTCCCCATCATAGGCTAAAATAGGTATCGTATTCTGTCGTGTTTCATATGGTATGTCGAAGTGTTCAACTAAATCTTTGTTGATTAAAAATATGTTTGATCCCGAGTCCAGGAGTACCCGGCTACGTATTCGTTTTCCAGCAGTCTCGATATATGCCGGCCCTTCTGGGCAGTTGTAATGTGCGGGTTTGGGAATTTGGGATTGTATTGGTTTGCCCATGGGCAACGTGGCTAGGTTGTTTCGTTTTGTCATCGTGGTCAGGCGTTGGTATGTGGGGTTTGTTACTACGCCTTCGTAGTTTCGACTCTTGAAGTCTCCTCAGACAAATTAAAACATGTCAATAGCTCGGTTACTGGGCGGCCCACTACCAGCGGTCTTTACTTCTTGCCGAACAATTCCCATAACCCTCCAGACTGCTAATGTATTTACCAGCTTGCCTATCCAACTGGTTTTAGTACCATCTCAAGCTGGTCTATACCTTAGGGAGTAATTCTGGATCCTCGGTATCTTACTCCTAACATTCAGCCGGACCCTGTATTGGTAGGACAACGTAGTGATGCTTCGACGCATGTGCCCTGTCAATCACCTCATAGGTCTGGGTGGATGTACTTCGGGGCTATTCTGAAAATTTGGATTCCTGTTCTCCCAATCACCGTTGGTTTGAACTGGTTTCTTGGGGTTCCTCGTTGGACTGATTGTACTAAGGGACTCTTCCCTTACCGTCATCCTAACTCTTTTTCTTCTTCTGGGTACTAGTTAATCCTTTCCCCACGTCGCTCCGCTTTGTTCTCTTAGGCCTGCAGGGTTAGGCCCGATTACTACTTATGTAGTCTCTTATTATTTTTGATTTGGATTTCGGAGGGAGGGCTTCCCCCGAGTACCCGATTGCCGTCGCCATCCATGCCAGGAGTAACCTAAGTTATTTCCATATCGCTGAAGTCCCATGCTATTGGTCGCTCTATTTGATTGACCCCAGGTGCTTCTTCTGTTTGTTGCTGACTTAAAACAGGAGATTGTCTTGGTTGGAAAGGATTCGACGGGCTGGCCTTCCATTGCCGTGACTTCTGGTAGGGGGCCTTTTTATGATAAGGTTTCTTGGATTCTATTGCTGAAATCTGAATTGACTTTCCGCATTCAGCCCATTTGTGGTTATTCATTCCACAACGGGTACATTGTTGGTTGTCTTTTCGTGCTTGGATCACTTGTTCTTTAATGTCACCATTTGCTCTTTTCCAATCCGTATGTTCCACTTGTCCCTTAGTGGTGGTCCCCTTGTTTTTCCTTTCCGCCTCCTTTTTGGCTTTGTTCTCAACCTTTTCCTCAGCTGTCTATGTTGTTCGTTGTTTCTTAGTTTTGGATGTTTTTTCCTCCCTTTTCCTTTTTCCGCCAGAATCACCCTTGGTTGAGGTGGGGTGGTCATGTCGTAGTGCGACTTGCTCTAAAAAAGTCTCCTCCCGCCTGGTGACTTCTCTTATCGCTGCCATCCAATCACTATCACTGGCGTATTCTTCTGTAGATAATCGTTGTAAGGCTTCTCTTGGAAGTCGTCGTTCGATCATCTGGCGCCACGCGATTCCACTTATGTGGACATGAATGTTTAAGTTTTCCATATCGAGGAGATATTTATCGACCTTATTTTTGTACTGGACCTTTTCCATTAGTGCCAGTGCTCTTTCACCTTCATGGGTGAGCGCAAAACGGGTGACGCATTGATTTCTGAATCTTTCCCAATACTCGTATCCTTCCACCTTGAGGTGACACATTTCTCCGGTCATCTTCTTCCGATAGGTTATGGCGAACGCCGACACATCTTCCCCTTCCATTCTACCTAGGGCATACTTAATACGTTCTTTATCAGTTTCCCACTGTTGTGGATTTCTTTTGAAGTAGTCTTTGCATTGTAGCAACCAAAGTTTAATGTCTTAGTGTTTGAGGTTTTTGAAGGTTGGAGGTGCGTCTGCTTGCTTTTTGCCACTATCGGGAATGACCATTCCTATCGCCTTGGCTAGCAAGGCTACCTGCGGGTCGGTCGGGTTGCCACGTTCGGGTCTCCAGGATGGTCCGCCATTTCCCCTATTTCCACCTTGTTCATCATCGGAGTCATGGTCACTTGGGTCAGGGTCGTTTCCACCCGGTGGTTGCCTTGGTGGTCCTTAGTTACCACTATCGTCTCTTTGGTTTATGGGGTATTCTTCCAGCTGTTTCCCCTTGTCTTGCCTGGTTGGTTTCTGCCTTTCCTGCATCTAGCGCTGGACTCTATCTGGTGCTTCCGCTACGAGCGGGGCCGCTGGGGCTGGTTGGGCAGGGACTGTGGTTGTTGGGGTTGGTTGGAGATTTCCTAATAATCTCATTACCTGTTCCATTTGTGCCGTTGGAGTGTTTGCGAAGCTCTTCTGTGCTTCGGCTTTGTCTGATACTACTTTTTGGAGTATCGCTATGTCTTGCGCATGAAGAGCTTTGAGTTTTAACACTTCTTGCTCAAGTATAGAATCCCTTGTTGCCGAAGCTTCGCCCTGTCCTTCCATGTTAACCTGAAGTTGGGAACTTACTGCTTCGTGGCGACTTTCTCGCTCATTAGCCGCTTTTATTTCTTGAGCCATCCTGGCGAATTCCTCTTGTTTTGTATAAGTAGCATTTTCTACTGCTACTATGAGCCCTTGGAATGCTGCAGTTTTCTCCGCATCCAATTGCTTTCCGTCTGCCACCTTCTTCCGAGTGTCCTCCATTTCCGACACTAATCCTTGTACTGTCTCATCAAGGTCGCCAATTTTTACCTGATTGGTAGTAATTCGTCCGTCTAAGTGTCGTGCAGCTTTTGCAGCTCGTTCCATTAGACTGCGTAGGTATGCATCGGTGTTGCTCGATCTCGGGGATCCTTGTCTTCTCCCAGATCCGGAAGCCGCTATTTTGGCCCCAAGTCACCTTGGTGCGGGATAGGGGTTTCCAGTTCGCCTTTGTGCGATGTCGGAGTGTATCGGGGCATTAGTGCTGGAGTGAATGGCAGCGCCTAATGCTTCTGTAATGCGTTCCATGGGGCTTGGCGGGTCTTCGCCTGAACTATTCATAGGTTCTCCACCGCCCATAATGAGGGGTCTTGAGGGGAAAGACATTTTGGTATCTTAAAGGGAACTTTTTTCTGCCCGTGCAGGAAAACTGATTTGAGGTGAGCCTTGGTAACAAGGAGAACTATCAATATAGTGTTAGGGGTAGCCGATAGTGGAACTATAATATCGGACTAGGCCTGGGTAGGTGTTTTCAGAGATTTGTCTAAGAAGGCTCGTAGGTAACTATCTCTCGTGAGAAGTAATTGAAGTAAAAGAAAAGATAATTGCGTAAGACTAAGATTTGTAGCGTAATAACTTTTTTATATTGATAAGATCTCTTCTCCGGTGCTTAATGATTTCTTGTAGCAAGGTAGGCACTTCGATATTTATATTCCGCGTCTGAGTGTTCGCGGGCTAACTAATAACTACTAACTAAAAAAGTGCGAACACTCTCTGACCCTGACAACTGTTCGACTACTTGCTTAGCATTATGAAGACATACACTATTTATCTAATCTTGAGGGTGTGTCATTCTCTTCAACGATAGGTGTGCAGAGTTCTCGTAGGCCTAATAGGTGCTAACGTTATAGCTTTCTTCACCGAGCCATGTAAGGAGTGGCCAACTCCTTGGTCGTCAGACCATTCAATGCGTATGAGTTCTTAGGCTGCTTGCGCATCAGGTTTCGGGATGACTCTTGCCTTCAATCGCACCTATGGCGAATTGCGCGCAATGCCTCTCCCTTGCTGACTGACTCTGAGTGGGACTGTTGGTCTCCACTATGCGTACTAGTGTCTAAATTCATCATGGGAAGACCTCGCCTGAGCGTCCACTCTTTTGTTTCCCTCAGCTCTCATTACTTTGAAGGCCTATAGCTTTATACGACGTCGACCGATTTGGTCCGAACTACTTGCATAATTTTCACTAGGTTCTCTTCTCATATATCCTGCGAACAGCATCCGGTGGGACAGACGGCCGCGACGTATATGGTGTTATTGCGAGTGGTCTCGGGAGGGACCTTCTGGAGTGCAAGTGCAACTACCGCTGGTGTGGCAACGAAAGTAGTGCTCCAACGTCGGGGCCGCAGGGGTGTCATGGCCGTATTTTTTGAGGTCTGTGCGCAGGGGTCTGTGCGGTTCGGAGATCTGTGCGCAGGATTCCAGTATTTCATCCATGGGCTTCCAATGTGCCTAACAAAGGGTGAGCGCCAAACGGGTTACGCATTGATTTCTGAATGCTTCCCAATACTCGTATCCCTCTACCTTTAGCTGACCCATTTCTCCTGTCATGTTCTTCTTATATGTTATGGCGAATGTGGACACGTCTTCCCCTTCCATTCTTCCTAAGGCGTACTTAATACATTCCTTATCCGTTTCCCACTGGTGTTGATTTCTTTTGAAGTAGTACTTGAATTGTAGTAACCAAAGTTTAATGTCTTGGTATTTGAGGGTTTTGAAGGTTGGGGGTGCGTCTGCTTGTTTTTTGCCACTATGGGCAATGGCCATTCCTATTGCATTAGTGTTAGGCACATTGGAAGCCCATGTATGAAATACCGGAATCTAGCGCACAGACCTGTGAAGCGCAGAGACCCCTGCGCACAGACCTCAAAAATATGGCCATCATACCCCTGAGGCCCCGACGTTGGAGCACTACGTTCGTTGCCGCACCAGTGGTAGTTGCACTCGCACTGCAGAAGGTCCCTCCAGGGACCACTCGCAATAACACAATATACGTCGCGGCCGTCCGTCCAAGCGGATGCTGTTCGCAGGATATATGAGAAGAGAACCTAGCGAAAATTATGCAAGTGGTTCGGACCAAATTGGTCCACTTTGCATAAAGCTATAGGCCTTCAAAGTTATGAGAGCTGAGGGAAACAAAAGAGTGGACGCTCATGCGAAGTCTTCCAATGAGGAATTTAGACACTAGTACGCATAGTGGAGACCAACACTCCCACTCAGAGTCTGTCAGTAAGCGAGAGGCATTGCGCGCAATTCGCCATAGGTGCGATTGCAGGCAAGAGTCATCCCGAAACCTGATGAGCATGCAGCCTAAGACCTCATACGCATTGAATGGTCCGACCACCAAGGAGTTGGCCACTCCTTACATGGCTCGGTGAAGAAAGCTATAACGTTAGCACCTATTAGGCCTACGAGAACTCTGCACACCTATCGTTGATGAGAATGACACACCCTCACGATTAGATGAATAGTGTATGTCTTCATAATGCTAAGCAAGTAGTCGAACAGTTGTCAGGGTCAGAGAGTGTTGGCACTTTTTGAGTTAGTAGTTATTAGTTAGCCCGCGAACACTAAGACGCGGAATATAAATATCGAAGTGCCTCCCTTGCTACAAGAAATCATTAAGCACCGGAGAAGAGATCTTATCAATATAAAAAGTTATTAGGCTACAAATCCTTGTCTTACGCAATTATCTTTTATTTTACTTCAATTACTTCTCACGAGAGATAGTTACCTACGAGCCTTGTTAGACAAATCTCCGGAAACACCTACCCAGGCCTAGTCCGATATTATAGTTCCGCTATTGGCTACCCCTAATACTATATTGATAGTTCTCCTTGTTACCAAGGCTCACCTCAAATCTTAAAAAGAAATTTCCTTTTAAGATACCAAAATGTCTTTCCCCTCAAGACCCCTCATTATGGGCGGTGGAGAACCTATGGATACTTCAGGCGAAGACCCGCCAAGCCCCATGGAACGCATTACAGAAGCATGAGGCGCTTCCATTCACTCCAGCACTGATGCCCCGATACACTCCGACATCGCACAAAGGCGAACTGGATCTCCCTATCCCACACCCAGAGGACTTGGGGCCAAAATAGCGGCTTCCGGATCTGGGGGAACACATGGATCCCCGAGACCAAGCAACACCGATGCATACCTACGCAGTCTAATGGAAAGAGCTGCAAAAGCTGCATGACACTTAGACGGACGAATTACTACCAATCAGGTAAAAATTGGCGACCTTGCTGAAACAGTACAAGGCTTGGTGTCGGAAATGGAGGACACTAGGAAGATGGTGGCAGACGGAAAGCAATTGGATGCGGAGAAAACTGCAGCATTCCAAGGGCTCATAGTAGCAGTAGACAATGCTACTTATACAAAACAAGAGGAATTAGCCAGGTTGGCTCAAGAAATAAAAGCGGCTAATGAGCGACAAAGTCGCCACGAAGCAGTAAGTTCCCAACTTTATGTTAAAATTGAAGAACAGGGCGAAGCTTGGGCAACACGGGATTCTATACTTGAGCAAGAAGTGTTAAAACTCAAAGCTCAACATGCGCAAGACATAGCGATACTCCAAAAAGTGGTATCAGAACAAGCCAAAGCACAGAAAACCTTCGCAAACACACAAACCGCACAAATGGAACAGGTGATGAGATTATTAGGATATCTCCAACCAACCCCAACTACCACAGTCCCTGCCCAACCAGCCCCAGCGGCTCCGCTAGTAGCGGAAGCACCAGATAGAGTCCAGCGCTGGATGCAGGAAAGGCAGAAACCAACCAGGCAAGACAAGGGGAAACAGCTGGAAGAATACCCCACCAACCAAAGAGACGATGGTGGTAACCAAAGACCACCAAGGCAACCACCGGGCGGAAACGACCCTGACCCAAGTGACCATGACGCCGATGATGAGCAAGGTGGAAATAGGGGAAATGGCGGACCATCCTGGCGACCCGCACGTGGCAACCCGACCAACCCGCAGGTAGCCATGCTAGCCAAGGCGATAGGAATGACTATTGCCCATAGTGGCAAAAAGCAAGCAGACGCACCTCCAACCTTCAAAAACCTCAAACACCAAGTCATTAAACTTTGGTTGCTACAATGCCAGGACAACTTCAAAAGAAATCCACACCAGTGGGAAACTGATAAAGACCGTATTCAGTGTGCCCTAGGAAGAATGGAAGGGGAAGATGTGTCGGCATTCGCCATAACCTATATGAAGAAGAAGACCGGAGAAATGGGTAACCTCAAGGTGGAAGGATACGAGTATTGGGAAGCATTCAGAAATCAATGCGTCACCCGTTTTGCGCTAACCCATCAAGGTGAAAGAGCACTGGCACTAATGGAAAAAGTCCAGTACAAGAATACTGTTGTAAAATATCTCCTCGATATGGAAAACTTAAACACGCATGTCCACATGAGTGGAATCGCGTAGCGCCAGATGATGGAACGACGACTTCCAAGAGAAGCCTTACGACGATTATCTACTGAAGAATACGCTAGTGATAGCGATTGGATGGCAGCGATAAGTGAAGTCACCAGGCGGGAGGAGACTTTTTTAGAGCAAGTCGCACTACGACATGACCACCCCACCTGAACCAAGGGTGATTCTGGCGGAAAAAGGAAAAGGGAGGAAAAAACGTCCAAACCTCAGAAACAACGAAAAACATACACAGCTGAGGAAAAGGCTGAGTACAAAGCCAAAAAAGAGGCGGAAAGGAAAAACAAGGGGACCACCACTAAGGGAAAAGTGGAACATACGGATTGGAACACAGCACATGGTGACATTAAAGAACAACTTATCCAAGCACGAAAAGACAACCAACAATGTACCCGTTGTGGAATGAATAACCACAAATGGGCTGAATGCGGAAAGTCAATTCAGATTTCAGCAATAGAATCCAAGAAACCTTATCATAAAAAGGCCCCATACCCGAAGTCATGGCAATGGAAGGCCAGCCTGTCAACTCCTTTCCAACCAAGACAATCTGCGGTTTTAAGTTAGCAACAAACAGAAGAAGCACACCTGGTCAATCAAATAGAGCGACCAAAGGCATTGGACTTCAGCGACATCGAAACAAGTTAGGTTACTCCTGGCACCGATGGCGACGGCAATCGGGTACACGGAGGAAGCCCTCCCTCCGAAATCCAAATCAAAAATAATGAGAGACTACATAAGTAGTAATCGGGCGTAACCCTGAAGGCTTAAGAGAACAAAGCGGACCGACCTGGGGAAAGGATTAACTAGTACCCAGAAGAAAAAAAAATAAAAATAAAAATAAAAAACAAAAAAAAAAGAAAGTTAGGATGACGGTAAGGGAAGAGTCCCTTAGTACAATCAGTCCAACGAGGAACCCCCAGAAAACAGTTCAAACCAACGGTGATTGGGAGAACAGAAATCCAAATTTTCAGAACACCCCCGAATTACATCCACCCAGACATATGAGGTGAGTCACAGGGCACATGCGTCGAACCATCACTAGGTTGTCCAACCAATACAGGGTCCGGCTGAATGTTAGGAGTAAGATACCGAGGATCCAGAATTACTCCCTAAGGTATAGACCAGCTTGAGACGGTACTAAAGCCAGTTGGATAGGCAAGCTGGTAAATACATTGGCAGTCTGGAGGGTTATGGGAATTCTTCGGCAAGAAGTAAAGACCGCTAGTAGTGGGCCGCCCAGTAACCGAGCTATTGACATGTTATAGTTTGTCTGAGGAGACTTCAAGAGTCGAAACTAGGCAGGCGTGGTAACAAACCCCATATACCAACGCCTGACCACGATGACAAAACGAAAAAACCTAGCCTCGTTGCCCATGGGCAAACGAATACAATCCCAAATTCCCAAACCCGCACATTACCACTGCCCGGAAGGGCCGGCATATATCGAAACTGCTGGGCAACGAATACGTATCCGGGTACTCCTGGACTCTGGATCAAACATATTTATAATCAACAAAGATTTAGTTGAACACTTCGACCTACCATATGAAACACGTAAGAATACGCTACCTATTTTAGCCTTTGATGGGGAAATTAACCCATCAGGCCGTAAATACTTTACACATACGTTACTCCTAGAAATAGGAAATAATGGCCACCGCTCAGATTAATCTTGCGAAGTAGCAGCGGCAGGCAAATACGACCTAATCATCCCATTTGGATGGTGGCATAAGGAACATCCTATTGCAAATATTGCAGACCCAAAGAAGTGGGCATTCAATGAGCATTGTTGTCAAGGACACTTCCAAGATGAAGGAATAGGAGGAATGTTTGAATGGGACGAAACCGTAACTTACGACGAGGAAGCCCAATACTGTTGAAGAATAAAGCAGGTGGACGATCCCAATCCAATACTTCTAGACTTGCTACCACAACCCTATAAGAAATACAAGGAGCTATTCCTTACCTCAACGGCAGAAACGTTAGCAGGCCAACCAACATTTGATCATGCAATTGATCTCAAGCCTGGAGCTGAACCACCTTGGGGACCTATATACCCTATGTCGGCATATCAACTGGACTTGTTAGACAAGTACCTAAAAGATATGCTAAAGCAAGGACAACTCGCCCACAGTCAGTCTCCAGCAGGTGCACCGATCCTGTTTGTTCCAAAGCCAGATGGGAAACTACGTCTCTGTGTGGATTATCGGAACCTTAATAAATTAGCGATCTTAAATAAGTATCCCCTACCATTAATCGGAGAACTAAAAGATCGAGTAGCAGGGGCAAGGATATTCACCAAATTGGATCTAAAAGACGGTTACCATTTGTTGAGAATAAGCGAAGGGAATGAATGGAAAACGGCGTTCCGAACCCGATACGGACATTTCGAATACAAAGTAACGCCTTTCGGACTGGTCAATGCACCTGCAACTTTCGAAGCTATGATGAACAAAATCCTCCAAGAATTTCTCGATCATGGGGTAGTAGTTTACCTAGACGACATTCTAATCTATTCCAAGACTGTGGAAGAACATGAGGAATTAGTAAAAAAAGTTCTGGATAAACTACAGGAACACCGATTGGCAATATCAATCACAAAATCTGTCTTTCATGTGGAATCGGTAGAATTCCTAGCCTACATCGTCGCAACCAATGGTGTCACAATGAACGAACGAAAGGTGGAGTGAATTAAGAATTGGAAGCCACCAAGTTCGGTCAAAGAAGTCCAGATATTCATCGGATTTGCCAATTTTTATCGGCGATTCATCAAAGATTTCTCAAAAATCTGTACACCCATCACCGAAACACTAAAAGGAGAGAAAAGTAAATTCTTTTGGGGCCCAAAACAGGATACAGCTTTTGAAGAGCTAAAAAAGCGGTTTGCTACGGCACCAATCTTGGAGCATTTTTACCCAGAACGAGAATCTGTAGTAGAAACAGATGCAAGCGACTTTGCACTTGCTTGCGTTCTGTCACAATTTAAAGAAAAAAGACTACACCCGGTAGCTTTCCATTCCAGAAAATTGAACGACGCGGAACACAACTATGAGATTCACGATAAGGAATTACTCGCTATCTTAGAGGCTTTCAAAGACTGGGCACATTATTTGCTGGGATCAGATAAACCAATAACTGTTTATACTGACCATCAAAATTTACAAACTTCCTAACTACCAAGGTTTGGAGCCAGAGGCATATAAGATGGGCGCAAAGACTGGCAGAGTATAATTTCAGGATCATTTACCGACCTGGGACAAGAGGAGGAAAGCCGGATGCTCTAAGCCGACGGCCGGAGTACCGTCCTGAGGAGGGAGCTAAGCACAGCGAGCAGTCTATTCTAAAACCCGAGCACTTCGAATTAGTAGTCATTTATGCTGAAGAAGAAAACGAAGGATACGTTTCAGGAATCAAACAACCAAAATGGAACGTAATTAGGGTAAAACGACTCTCTGCAAATGCTAAACTTCCGACCAAAGGATCAAGGCTAGCAGCGGGCCACGACCTATACTCAATGCAGGAATTTACAATACCAGCCCTGGGCCAGGTATTGGCAGAAACGGGAATAGCGATCGGGCTGCCAAAAGGCACCTATGCAAGAATTGCCCAACAAAGCGGACTGGCAAGCAAAAAGGGCATCGCAATAAATGGAGGCGTGATTGACGCAGACTATACAGGAGAAGAAAAAGTCATTATGGTAAACCACAGTAGGGCTGATTGTCGGATTCAACCAGGTGACCGAATAGGGCAACTCATAATAGAGAAAATCGACACGTCGGACATGATGGAGGTAGACAGCCTTCAGGAGACGGAACGATCGAACAAAGGATTTGGAAGCCCCGATCTCTCGCCTAAGCGAACCATTGAGGTACTAGACTCGCCACCCATGGTATGTTTCCTACAAGCGGAAAATGGAAACAATGAATACTTCGATATCGAGGACATGGAAAGTCACCCACGGTTAACGCAAAACATGTTATGATGTCAAACGCTATTCTATCCCAAGTAGAAATGAAGGTGTTTAATACAGACTTCATCACGGAGGGGCTGGCAGCAGGTGAGAAAGACGAGGAATGGGTGGACCGACAGAGGGAATTTGACCGGTTGGAGGCCGGAGGGAAGGAACCGCCCAAGAACTGGCATAGGAAGCAGGGGTTATTTTACTACAAGGAGCGCTTGTATATTCCTGACAATGAAGCGCTACAAACCACAATCGCCAAAGGATGCCACGACTCACGGGTAGCAGGGCATGTTCGACAAGAAATCAGGATTGAAATTGTTACCCGAGACTTCTACTGGAAAGGACTCACCTTTTGGATTAACGACTATCTGAGGTCATGTGATGAATGCCAACACAATAAGTCACCACGACATGCAAAGTATGGGTTATTACAACCACTGCAAGTTCCTTTCGCCGCATGGACATCTATCTCCACAGACTTTATTACCCACCTACCAGAATCCCATGGACACACCTAGATCATGGTAGTAGTAGACAGATTCACAAAAATGGCCCATTTCATAGGCCTAGGAGAAAACGCAAGGGCCAAAGAGGTGGCAGATACTGTGTTACAAGAAGTTTGGAAACGTCATGCACTCCCCTCCGAGATAATATCAGATATGGATGCTAAGTTCTCAGGGGAATTTTGGGAATCCTTGTGCAAATCGCTAGGCATTAAACGCAAAATGTCAACAGCTTATCACCCGCAGACCGATGGACAAACGGAAAGGACCAACCAAACTTTGGAAGGTTACTTACGCAACTTTGTCAACTACGATCAGGATTATTGGTATCAGCTGTTACCACTAGCAGAACATGCGTACAACCACTCCACCACAACCGCCCATGGGTTATCACCTTTCTATGCCAACTACGGTTTCCACCCGCAAACGGAATGGATGAAGGAACGGGAAGCTCAGAATCCAGGAGCAGGACTCTATCCGCACTGGATGCAGAATATACACCAACAGGCCAAAACGGCACTGGACAACACTCGCGAGGACATTGGCCGATATTATGACCGGAAAACAAAACAACAGCCGGATATTAAAGTTGAGGACTTAGTAATGTTAAATGCAAAAAATATACGAACTAAGCGACCAACAAAGAAACTAAGCCCGAAGCTTGACGGACCATTCAAAGTGTTGGAAGTTAAGAAGAGCAACCGAGCCTTCAAACTCGAGATCTCACCACGATGGAAAATACATCCCGTGTTCCATATATCGTTACTAGAACCCTACCGAACCTCAATACGGGAGGCCAGGGAACCACGACCTAGAGAGCCTGAGGATGTTGATGGAGACCTCGAATGGGAAGTGGAAAGAATAGTTAAAAGTGAGATAATCTCTTACACTAGCAAGGTGGGAAGACGAAACCGAATGTTCAAGGAACTTCGGTATTTTGTAAAATGGAAGGGATGTGCGGAGGATGAGAATACTTGGGAACCCAGGGAAGGGTTAACAAACGCTCGGGAGATGGTACAATGGTTTCATAGGCAGAACACGGATATGCCGGGACTGGCCCAAGTTGAATGAATTAGAAAAGGTTTTCCTGATGTGGACAAGCAAACGGATTAGGTTTTTTACCCTACTACTTCGAGTTCAACAAGGAAGCTGGAATAAATTGGATCTAGTTATATAAATAAAAGGTATTCGAGGCGAAACCTTAAGGAGGGAGCTGGTGTTAGGCACATTGGAAGCCAATGTATGAAATACTGGAATCCAGCGCACAGACCTCCGAAGCACACAGACCCCTGCGCACCGACCTCAAAAAATACAGCCATCACACCCTTGCGCCCCCGACGTTGAAGCACTACGTTCGTTGCCGCACCATTGGTAGTTGCACTCGCACTCCAGAAGGTCCCTCCAGGGACCACTCGCAATAACACCATATATGTCATGGCCGTCCTTCCGACCGGATGCTGTTCGCAGGATATATGAGAAGAGAACCTAGCGAAAATTATGCAAGTGGTTCGGACCAAATCGGTCGCCGTCGCATAAAGCTATAGGCCTTCAAAGTTATAAGAGCTGAGGGAAACACAAGAGTGGACGCTCAGGCGAAATCTTCCCATGAGGAATTTAGACACTAGTACACATAGTGGAGACCAACAGTCCCACTCAGAGTCAGTCAGTAAGGGAGTGGCATTGCGCTCAATTCGCCATAGGAGCGATGGCAGGCAAGAGTCATCCCGAAACCTGATGCGCATGCAGCCTAAGAACTCATACGCATTGAATGGTCTGACGACCAAGGAGTTGGCCACTCCTTACATGGCTCGGTGAAGAAAGCTATAACGTTCACACCTATTAGGGCTACAAGAACTCTGCACACCTATTGTTGAAGAGAATGACACACCCTCACGATTAGATAAATAGTGTATGTCTTCATAATGCTAAGCAAGTAGTCGAACAGTTGTCAGGGTCCGAGAGTGTTCGCACTGTTTTAGTTAGTAGTTATTAGTTAGCCCGCGAACACTCAGACGCGGAATATAAATATCGAAGTGCCTCCCTTGCTACACGAAATCATTAAGCACCGGAGAAGAGATCTTATCAATATAAAAAAGTTATTACGCTACAAATCTTAGTCTTACGCAATTATCTTTTATTTTACTTCAATTACTTCTCATGAGAGATAGTTACCTACGAACCTTCTTAGACAAATCTCTGAAAACACCTACCCAGGCCTAGTCCGATATTATAGTTCCACTATCGGCTACCCCTAACACCCATGAAGGCGAAAGAGAACTGGCACTAAAGGAAAAAGTCCAGTACAAAAAAAACATCGATAAGTATCTCCTTGATATGGAGAACTTAAACACGCATGTCCACATGAGTGGGATCGCATGGCGCCAGATGATCGAACGACGACTTTCAAGAGAAGCCTTACGACAATTATTTACTAAAGAATACGCCAGTGATAGCGATTGGATGGCAGCAATAAGAGAAGTCACCAGGCGTGGGGAGCCTTTTTTAGAGCAAGTCGCACTACGACATGACTACCCCACCGCAACCAAGGGCGATTCTGGTGGAAAAAGGAAAAGGGAGGAAACAACTTCCAAACCCAAGAAGCAACGAAAAACATACACCGCAGAAGAAAAAGCGGAGTACAAAGCCAAGAAGGAGGCGGAAAGAAAAAACAAAGGGACCACCACCAAAGGAAAAGTAGAGCATAGGGATTGGAAAACGGCACATGGTGACATCAAAGAACAGGTTATCCAAGCACGAAAAGACAATCAACAGTGTACCAATTGTGGAATGGATAACCACAAATGGGCTGAATGCCGAAAATCAATTCAAATTTCAGCAACAGGATCCAAGAAGCCTTATCATAAAAAGGCCCGCTACCCGAAGTCGCGGCAAGGGAAGGCCAGCCCATCGACTCCTTTCCAATCAAGACAATCTGCGGGTCTAAGTCAGCAACAGACAGAAGAAGCACCCAGGGTCAATCAAATAGAGCGACCGATGGCATGGGACTTCAGCGATATGGAAATAACTTAAGTTACTCCTGGCACCGATGGCGACGGCAGTCGGGTACTGGGAGGAAGCCCTCCCTCCGGAATTGAATTCAAAAATAATGAGAAACTACATAAGGAGTAATCGGGCGTAACCCTGATGGCCTAAGAGAACAAAGCGGAGCGACCTGGGGAAGGGATTAACTAGTACCCAGAAGAAGAAAAAGAGTTAGGATGACGATAAGAGAAGAATCCCTTAGTACGATCAGTCCAACGAGGCACCCCCAGAAGACGGTTCAAACCAACGGTGATTGGGAGAACAGGAATCCAAATTTTCAGAACAGCCCCGAAGTACATCCACCCAGACCTATGAGGTGAGTGACAGGGCACATGCGTCGAGGCATCACTAGGTTGTCCAACCAATACAGGGTCCGGCTGGATGTTCGGAGTGAGGTACCGGGGATCCAAAATTACTCCCTAAGGTATAAACCAGCTTGAGACGGTACAAAACCAGTTGGATAGGCAAGCTGGTAAATACACTGGCAGTCTGGAGGGTTATGGGAATTCTTCGGCAAGAAGTAAAGACCGCTAGTAGTGGGCTGCCCAGTAACCGAGCTATTAACATGTTTTAGTTGGTCGGAGGAGACTTTAAGAGTCGAAACTATGCAGGCGTGGTAACAAACCCAAATACCTACGCTCGACCACAATGACGAAACGAAAAAGGATGGCCACATTGCCCATGGGCAAACGTATAAAATCCCAAATTCCCAAACTTGCACATTATAACTGCCCGGAAGGGCCAGCATATATCGCAGCGGCAGGAAAACGAATACGCATCTGAGTACTTCTGGACTCGGGATCAAAGATATTTTTAATTAACAAAGATTTAGTTAAACACTTCAACATACTATACGAAACACGTCAGAATACGCTACCTATTCTAGCCTTTGACAGGGAAATTAACCCCTCAGGTGGCAAACACTTTACTCATCCCTTACTCCTAGAAATAGGAAATAATGGCCACCGCTCAAACATATCTTGCGAGGTAGCAGCGGCAGGCAATTACGACTTAATCATCCCATTCGGATGGTGGCATAAGGAACACCCTATTGTAAATATTGCAGACCCAAAGAAGTGGGCATTCAACGAGCATTGTTGTCAAGGACATGTCGAAGATGAAGGCATAGGAGGGATGTTTGAATGGGACGAAACCGTAACTAACGACAAGGAAGCCCAATACTGTGGAAGAATAAGACAAGTGGACGATCCCAACCAAGTACTCCTGGACTTGCTACCACAACCCTATGAGAAATACAGGGAGCTATTCCTCACCTCAAAGGCAGAAACTTTAGCAGGCCGAGGAACATTTGATCATGCGATTAACCTCAAGCCAGGCGCCGAACCACCCTTGGGACCCATTTACCCTATGTCGGCATATCAGCTAGCCTTGTTAGACAAGTACCTAAAAGAGATGCTAAAGCAGCGAAAGATAGCCCACAGTCAGTTTCCAGCAGGTGCACCAATCCTTTTTGTTCCGAAGGCAGATGGGAAACTACGTCTCTGTGTGGAATATCTAAACCTTAATAAATTAACGATCTTAAATAAGTACCCCCTACCATTAATGGGAGAACTAAAAGATCGAGTGGGAGGGGCAAAAATATTCACCAAATTGGATCTAAAAGACAGTTACCATCTGTTGAGAATACGCAAAGGAGACCAATGGAAAACGGCGTTTCGAACCAGATATGGGCATTTCGAATACAAGGTAATGCCTTTCGGACTGGTCAACACACCTGCACCTTTCCAAGCCATGATGAACAAAATCCTCCGAGAATTCCTCGATCATGGAGTAGTGGTTTACTTATACGACATTCTAATCTATTCCAACACTGTGGAAGAACATGAGAAATTATTAAGAAAGGTCCTGGATAAACTACAGGAATATCGATTGGCAATATCAATCACAAAATCAGTCTTTCACGTGTAATCGGTAGAATTCCTAGGTTACATCGTCGCAACCAATGGCGTCACAATAAGCGAACAAAAAGTGGAGTCAATTAAGCACTAGAAGCCACCAAGGTCGGTTAAAGAAGTCCAGATCTTCATCGGATTTGCCAACTTTTATTGGCGATTCATCAAAGATTTCTCAAAAATCTGTACACCCATCACAGAAACGCTAAAAGGAGAAAAAAGTAAATTCTTTAGGGGGCCAAAACAGGATACCGCTTTCGAAGAGCTCAAAAGGCGATTTGCCACGGCACCAATCTTGGAGCACTTCTACCCAGATCGAGAATCAGTAGTGGAAACACAGGCAAGCGACTTTGCACTTGACTGCGCTTTATCACAATTTAAGGAAAAAAGACTACATCTGGTAGCTTTCAACTCCAGAAAATTGAATGAAGCAGAACGCAACTACGAGATTCACAATAAGGAATTACTCGCAAACTTGGAAGCTTTCAAGGAATGGCGACATTATTGGGTGGGATCGGATAAACCAATAACCGTTTACACCGACCATCAAATTTGCAAAATTTCCTAACTACCAAGGTGTGGAGCCAGAGGCAGATAAGATGGGCGCAAAGACTGACTGACTATAATTTCAGGATCTTTACCGACCTGGAACAAGAGGACGAAAGGCAAACGCTCTAAGCCGCCGGCTGGAGTACCGTCCTAAGGAGGGAGCTAAGCCTAGCGAGCAGTGTATTCTAAAGGCCGAGCACTTCGAATTAGCACTTATTCAAGCTGAAGAAGAAGACGAAGGATACGTTTCCGGAACTGAACAACCAAAGTGGAACGTAATTAGGGTAAAACGACTCTTTGCAAAAGCTATACTTCCGACCAAAGGATCAATGCTAGCAGCGGCCCACGACCTGTACGCAATTCAGGAATTTACCATTCCAGCCCAGGGTCTGGTAATAGCAGAAACTGGGATAGCGATTGGGCTACCAAAAGGCACGTATGCAAGGATTGCTCCGCGAAGCGGACTGGGCAGCCAAAAAGGCATCGCAATAAATGGGGGAGTGGTGGACGCAGACTACACAGGAGAAATAAAGGTAATTATGATAAACCAAAGTGGGGCTGATTGTCGGATTCAGCCAGGTGACCGAATAGCGCAACTCATAATAGAGAAAATTGACACATCAGACATGATGGATTTAGATAGACTTCAAGATACGGAAAGATCGAACAACGGGTTCGGAAGTACCGATCTCTCCCCTAAGCGAACCATCAAGGTATCAGACTCGCCACCCATGGTATGTTTCCTACAGAGCAGAACAGGGAAAAAACAAATACTTCGATATCGAACACATGGGGAGTCACCCACGGTTAACGCAAGAACGTGTTATGATGTCAAATGCTATTCTATCCCAAGTAGAAATGAAGGCGTTTAACACAGACTTGGTCACAGAAGTATTGGCAGCAGCAGGAAAAGACGAGGAATGGATGAATAGACAGAAGGAACTAGACAGGTTGGCAGCTGAGGAGAAGGAACCACCCAAGAACTGGCATAAGGAACAGGGGTTACTCTACTACAAGAACCGCTTGTATATTCCCAACAATGAAGCACTACAAACCACAAGCCCCAAAGGGTGTCACGACTTGCGAGTAGCGGGGCATTTTGGGCAAGAAATAACAATCGAGATTGTCACCCGAGACTTCTACTGGAAAGGACTCACCCCCTGGATTAACGACTATGTGAGGTCATGTGACGAATGTCAACACAATAAGTCGCCACGACATGCAAAGTACGAGTTACTACAACCACTGCAAGTTCCTTTCGCCGCATGGACATCTATCTCCACAGACTTCATTACCCACCTACCAGAATCCCAGGGACACACCCAGATCATGGTAGTAGTGGACCGATTTACAAAAATGGCCCACTTCATTGGCCTAGGAGAAAGCGCAATGGCCAAGGACGTGGCAGATACTTTCTTGCGGGAAGTTTGGAAACTTCATGGGCTCCCCACTGAGATAATATCAGATATGGATGCTAAGTTCTCCGGGGAATTTTGGGAAACTTTGTGCAAATCGCTAGGCATTAAACGTAAAATGTCAACGGCTTACCACCCCCAAACTGACAGGCAAACGGAAAGAACCAACCAAACTTTGGAAGGTTACTTACGCAAATTCGTCAACTACGATCAGGACGATTGGTATCAGTTGTTACCACTAGCAGAACATGCGTACAACAACTCCACTACAGCCGCCCATGGGTTATCCCCCTTCTATGCAAACTATGGGTTCCATCCGCAAACGGAATGGATGAAGGAACGAGAAGCTCAGAATCCAGGAGCAGGACTCTATGTACACTGGATGCAGAATATACACCAACGGGCCAAAACTGCATTGGAGAACACTCGTGAAGATATGGGCAAATATTATAACCGGAAAGCAAAAAAGCAGCTAGACATTAAAATTGGGGACTTAGTAATGATAAACGCAAAAAACATACGAACTAAGCGACAAACAAAGAAACTAAGCCCGAAGCTTGACTGACCATTCAAAGTGTTGTAAGTTAAGAAGAGCAACCGAGCCTTCAAACTCAAAATCTCCCCACGATGGAAAATACATTCCGTGTTCCATATATCATTACTGGAACCCTACCGAACCTCAATCCGGGAGGCCAGAGAACAACCGCCTAGAGAACCCGAGGATGTTGAGGGAGATCTCGAATGGGAAGTGGAAAGAATAGTAAAAAGTGAGATAATCACTTACACTAGAAAGGTGGGAAGACGAAACCGGACGTTCAAAGAACTTCGGTATTGTGTAAAATGGAAGAGATGTGCGGAGGACGAGAATAGTTGGAAACCCCCGGAAGGGTTAACAAACACTCGGGAGATGGTAGAGAGTTTTCATCGGCAGAACCCAGATATGCCTGGAGTGGCCGAAGTTGAATGAACTAGGAAAGGTTTTCCTCATGCAGACAAGCAAACCCATGAGGTTTTTTACGCTACTATTTGGAGTTCAAAAAGGAGGTGAGGATAAATTGGATCTAGTTATATAAATAAAACGGTATTCGAGGCGAAACCTTAAGGAGAGAGCTCGTGTTAGGCACATTGGAAGCCCATGTATGGAATACTGGAATCCAGCGCACAGACCTCCAAAGTGCACAGACCCCTGCGCACAGACCCCAAAAATACGGCCATCATACCCCTGCAGCCCCAACGTTGGAGCACTACGTTCGTTGCCGCACCAGTGATAGTTGCACTCGCACTTAAGAAAGTCCCTCCAGGGACCACTGACAATAACACCATATATGTCGCGACCGTCCATCCGACCGGATGCTGTTCGCAGGATATATGAGAAGAGAACCTAGCGAAAATTATGCAAGTGGTTCGGACCAAATCGGCCAACGTCGCATAAACTTATAGGCCTTCAAAGTTAAGAGAGCTGAGGGAAGCAAAAGAGTGGACGCTTAGGCGAAATCTTTCCATGAGGAAATTAGACACCAGTACGCATAGTGGAGACCAACAGTCCCACTCAGAGATAGTCAGTAAGGGAGAGGCATTGCACGTAATTAGCCATAGGTGCGATTGCGAGCAAGAGTCATCCCGAAACCTGATGCGTTTGCAGCCTAAGACTTCGTAGGCATTGAATGGTCTGACAACCAAGGAGTTGGCCACTCCTTACATGGCTCGGTGAAGAAAGTTATAACGCTAGCACCTATTGGGCTACGAGAACTCTGCACACCTATCGTTGAAGAGAATGACACACCCTCACGATTAGATGAATAGGGTATGTCTTCATAATGCTAAGCAAGTAGTCGAACAATTGTCAGGGTCAGAGAGTGTTCGCACTTTTTAGTTAGTAGTTATTAGTTAGCCCGCGAACACTCAGACGCGGAATATAAATATCGAAGTGCCTCCCTTGCTACAAGAAATCATCAAGCACCGGAGAAGAGATCTTATCAATATAAAATGTTATCACACTATAAATCTTTATCTTACTCAATTATCATTTTATATCAAATTACTTCTCACGAGAGATAGTTACCCACGAGCCTTCTTAGACAAATCTCTGAAGATACCTACTCAGGCTTAGCTCTATATTATAGTCCTACTATCGGCTACCCCTAACAATGTGAGGTGCGTTCCGGCCAATTAGGAACCAATATCAAGAATTATTGAGCTAGAGATTACGCATGGTACGAGCGATATGGGTATGAAAACCGGTTCCGAGGCTCCAAGTCTGAAGGCTCCAACCTCAAGTTCCGCGGCCTTGGTATCAATTTAGGCCAAACTGTTTTTCATGGGCTTCACCGGGTCTCCGTGCCTTACTCGCACTTCCCAGACATGCTCCATACGGTTTATCTCGGATTATTTAAGCACATGATGGACTGGATCCAAGGTATTCTCAAGAAACACTGCCGACTGCAAGCTTTTCAAGACATTTGGAAGACATTACCGCCGTACCCTGGATTTTTGGTACCCAAAAAAGCCTACCGCGAGGTTGTGCAGTGGCAACGGAAGGAGATGTGGAATCTGGGGCGTTGTATTTTGGGAGTTCAGGCAGTAGCACTGTGCCAGCCACAAAGTTCACAACTAATACCTTTCGACCATGCTGACGGATGTGTCAGACCGCTCGTCAACTTTAGTATGATGGTACAATACCGAAGCCACACATCTGACTCCATAGCTTATATGGATGATTATCTCGACCAATTTCACAAGATAAACGGTATCTTTTTGGAGTTTCGAGTAACTAGGCGTATACTGGCTATGATTGACGAGCAAAGGAGGGAGATACGACATCAGAGAACGCAGATGAGCCAGCCTGTGGCCCCCTCTAAACGGCAACGGATCTGTGACGACGATCGCGAAGAAGAGGACTCCCGACGTATAGACTTGATCCATAGTGAATCTCATTTCAACTTTATCAAGATACATCTACTACGTCATTTTGGTGATCATATACGCCAGTTTGGCAATATCCCGATGTATTCCACCGAGTTTGTAGAGCAAGCGCAAAAGGAACAAATCAGGATGGATGGCGACGATCGAATAAAAATAATGCCACGCGCCAATTTGTGCACACATACAATCGTCAGCACGGCATCCTAATGAGTTTATTGAGCCTCGATTCTCTTGGACGCCGCGGCGCCGATCTCTCTGCGGATGTCTTGCAACATTTAGAGAGTACAACAAGTGCCTTAACAACGTCGATCGTCTATAGGAGGATCCTGAAAGGACATTGAGAGGACGTGTCCAACATCTTGGCTTTTAGTGAGGTGTCGGGAGTCTCCTTCGAGATTATATGTCGCGAATTAATCAGATATAGCCGGCATAACCTGCCTCCAGAGCGCCGGCTTCCTGAAGATCATGCAGTGCTTCTATCACTCCCGGTTGAACTACTAATGCAACCTGAAATCCTGGTTCTAGTGCTCTAAGAGAGAGACGTTTACGACATCCACCGTGCGCGATGGATGTGAACCCTACACTTCAGGAACCAGGGGAGTCACAATGATTGGGTTTGGGTCCAGGCTGGTACTGAAGATATGTATGGTGCGCTGAGGGGCCGTCTGCCGACAAAGTTCGTGGCGCTCATCAAAATCAGGGACTACACCCGTTGGAATGCTGTGCGTCGGGTCGCGGCTATTCGGATGTTGAGTGCAGTAAACTCAGGATTCCTCTCGGACATACATGGCCTTGTTACAGTACAGATGAGAGAGGATGCGCGAGAGTTTACGATAGTTGACGTACGGGCAATCCTCGGGTTGGCACACCTGATCCCCGAGGGGGAACGGCGCCGGCTGGATAATAGCTGGATTGATTTGAGAACATTCAACGAGATATATTGAGGAATCGGGAAACGGGGAGGATAGGGCTCTGGGTGTCCTAGTACTTGCTCGGCGTTACTGGGACGAAAAACGCTGTCAGGCACATCGTCAAGCTGTATATTTATATAGAAGCAATTGTCTAGAACATAAAGAGTATGAAACTATCATGATTATACTCAGGCTACTAGCTAGTTTACCCTGTACACTTGAGATTCAGAACTGGGGCGCGGGCCGACTTCTGAGATAACATGAGAAAATAAGTCATGGCGCGTGGAAGACACAATGTGGAGCCGGCGGCGTCAAGAGAGGGAAGGGAATAGAACCAGAGCTAAGGTTGTGACAGGGTGTCAGTACGACGCGACATCGCGTCAGGAGAGAGAGAGCGTTGCCTGGCAACCAAAGAACCACAGGGCGCTTGTGTGCATTGCAACGAAAGTCAGGACGCACCTGACACAGCGAATGCAATAGCTAGGTCCCTTGCGTCAGGGCGCAACGCCGATGCATCTGACGCAAGGTACTTTTTTTGCTGATGAAGTAGATAAAAGAGATGGATTTTCCTCTTAAACCTTGATGGATATAATAACCTTCGTGAAGGAAATTAAAGACTTGTAACTATAGCCAGGATAGAAAGAAGGAAGCTATTGGTCCAAACGCGAAATGTGACGTGTCACTGTTGTTGTTATTTCTTTCACCGGAGGTGTACGAGGGATCGAGCTTGTACGGTTATTTTTGTTAACGCACTGTAGCTAGACGGTCAAAACCTGACGTTGCCGAGGTGGGTTTGGAAATCCCACTTGATAATACACGGCACGCTGCTGCAGGTAAACACCAGGTACTTGCCTGCCCGTGCGCCTATAACCCTCAAGCCCCAACTACCGGTCGGCACTGTCTTCGGCTGCTAGACGCCCGTCTACGGAGGGACAGGGCATAAGTCTTGTAGGTTCCACAAGTGAGGTCTGCCACCCTCAAGCCCTGTGTAACCTACAAAACTTATACCCTGTACCTCCTTATAGGTACACGAGCCCATAGTAAGCTGCTAGGATTGCGTTTACCTGAGTGCGGTACCGGTACTCGAGTACGGTACAGGCGCACCGATAGGCCTTAGTGATCTCCCGTAGCATCCGGACGAGCATTCATGGTATCAAGTCCTTATCGGTACCGGTACTCCAGCACTTAATTGGATAACGCCGTCGATAATCCTGAAACAGCTAAACCCAGGAAACACCTTTTCGATCTCCATCATACAAATAGGTAGAGTATTCAGGTTTCGCCAGCAGCAAGGACATAAGTTGGTATCTAGTGATGCAGATGTATGGCATACTGCCGAACACACAGGTGGATTTACAATCGATTTCATGGAGACTTGTGAGCATTAGGTACCATTCTTGGGGCTGAGTTTACTAGCCAGAATAGGGGGGAAAGGGAGAGGAAAAGGCACAAAGGAAGAGCATCGGTCAGAATCACAATAAACCTTTGTTACTTTTGTTCACATGCGCCCCTTTACGCGAAATCCGATGAGTTAGTCGTCAGTAAATAAAAATTTTCCTTCACCATGTCTCTTCAGATAGAGTATTGCCGGTGTACAAAATTAACCGCGCATCAGCAAAGAGGGAAAAGTTTAGGCTATGACAGCAACACCCCGCCAACCACACTATTATTAAAACCAGGAAAAGAATCAAAAACGTAAGTACAGGGTAGAATACATAGTAGAATTAATATTTGAGCTAGAGAAAGTTCTTTGGGTAGCGCAAAGTGCCAGGCGATGAGGAGGGTTGTGTTGCCATCGATTGTTGGCACGCGGTTAATTTTGTCCATGGACAACACTATCTAAATATGATCGGACTATTTCCCAAGAGAGAGTCGTGCTTCAGACTTGCCACACCCCACCCAAGAACGCCTGAGATGAATTGATCGATTGACAGAATAGAAAAGAAGATTATCATACTTAAACATTTACCTCATCCTTACGAGCAGCTTGTGAAGCCGGGGGAGGAAATATCGCATCCTTATGAATATCGCTAAGAGTGGATCTTGAGTATCGGCACTCTATTGAGCAATGACCTGTGATATAATACCTGGCTGGATTGCCAGTTGTAAGGCCAAATGTTGGATGGAAATCATTTCGGCTGCTCACCGCATACATATATTCCCAGTCTCGCAGAACAAGAAACACAACTACCACCACCTGAGACCGATGGTTGCTCCATTGGTGTTCCACTGTTAGCTTCCTACCACCTCATACCCGACCCTGCATAACCAATGCGACAACCTCAAACACACCTTCACCTACAATGAAACTCAACTACTGATGATAGCCGATTCCCAGTCTTACCCTCGGTAATGGACTCTACTACCTCAGAAGCGTCTGGGAGAAGCAAGCGAAAGAAAGGATTTGGCATGCGCTGGACGTAAGCCAGGAAGGAAGGTATTCTGTTGAAGAAGGATATAAGGCAGCTTGTTGCCTCTCTTTACTTGTTCGTTTAGCTTGTTATCGCATTCACTTTTGGTTCACAGTCTTCTGTTATTTGGTCAAAACTCGTTCGTTACCGTTTGAGATCTTCTTTCTTATTTCTCTGATATCTTTACTCTATCATATTTATTCGTACCAATAAAAGTTTTGTGTCATTCGGTAACCAAGGATTCGATCCACTATGCCCCGTCACCCCTATAGTTGTTAAAACCCAACTTGCGAGTTATCTTAGACGGAATACCCTAAACAACATTATTATAATTCATTACCATCATACTGTATCACTGTGCTCTTCTGTTATAGACTTCTCTGCATTACATGAGCCAACGGCTGCCTTCGGCCTTATAGCGGAGAGAGGTGGCTTCCTGTAGCTCCTAGTTTGCCCACTCTCACCCAAACTTAGCCGTTTTTTTTTTCAGCATGGAAATTCTGGGTATAATTGCTGCCTTGCACATCAAGGGCTCTGCCTTTGATTGATGCCAGGAATTGTTAAGTATAATTTCTCTTCTCTTGGGGATAAGTTAGATCTACTCCGACAATAGATTTATTATTTTCTCACTCGTAACTTTGGGCGAAAAACCCAAATCCTCCTTCCCCGTAAGATAAGTGTTGGTTCCTAGAAATACTTGAAATTTATTTTGCTTTTCTCTATATCTAAATATCCCGCACGGGAGAAGGGTAAAAAAGGGAATTGTGGAAGAATCAATAGAGCAATCGATGCCCAAAGAAAGGGGATATACAAGGAAGCAGGGGGGGGGGTGAGTGCTATAGGGGTCTTAAGCCATATAATTTTATCTCTATACGATAGGGATTGCCTCCTACTAAAGTCAAATTCTGGAGTATAAACCGAAAGTGACAACCCCTGACTTGACGATATAAGAAAATCGGTGTAGAGGTTGAGCGGGTATATCCTACAAGCCAAAGCGGAATACTTAATCTGAGGTTTCGTTGCAGGCTTATTTCTGGAGGAAAGAAAGACAGGAGTTAGTAAGGGGTGGAGATTTAAATTATGGAGATGATTGGGTGGGAGTGAATGTGGGGCGGCGATGGCAGTGAGACACGTTCTTGCAGAACTGTTGCCGTGCTGGGGGAAAGGGCGCAGATTACCCGTATTCGGAGTCGGTAAGGAAGGCAAGATCCTAGCCCTTGCACCGGGCTGGGAGCAGTAGATTTTGTCCTCGAGCCCGACCGCACAAGTTGTTTATCACCAAAAATTTAATCCTGCGGCTTGTCAGCACTTGCATATTTTCCTTCTCGTTGGTTTATCTAGGTTACCTAATAAGTTTTCCCAACACCCGGACCTCCATAGCAAAGCAAAACTACATTACTGGATTTACCTCTTTCACTAACGTCATTTACTGGAATGTGGCTCTTGGCCAGGATGTCACTCACGATGGCAACGACTGGAACATCAAATGTATATTTCATTATCTACATACATTGTACTGATATCATATTCAAAATTTGCTAGATAGTACTTTTGAATATGGAGAATCAGAATCGAGGGCTTTTATTAAATAATAAAAAACTATTCTTCTTGTATATTCACATTATTCTCAACTAGTTCAAATAGCATTTTTTGAACAATTGTAGTAATGAAAGTTGAAACCAACAAGAAATATCATAGTTTAAGTAGATAATAAGATCTCATAGGAGCTGTATTTGATCTGTGGAGTGTTTTGGTAGTGATTTGTAGCTATGTTGGAAGATGTTGTAACTGTAAAAATGAGAATAGTGAAAAATATATCTTAGAAACTAGATGAGATAATATCTGCTGATAGAGTTTATATAATATTCCAATACTTTGTGATATACTTCAATTAAGTAATCCAAGATAGTATATACATTTTCAAGGCTAGTAGTTAAGCCTTGCAAATTTTATTCCATAGTTATAGTAAAGTAATTTAGAGCAAAATACTACCCTTCAACCTCCACCATGTATGCTACACCTACAGGATAAGGCTGAAGGGTCAGTTATATGGTCTACTAATATAGTTGAAGACATGGGATAAGTTTTTGTCAGTTTGGGTAGTGTGATTTGGAGATTTCCCACCTCAACTCCCAATACACTCAATATTAAGAGGCAAAACTAGTGTCTTTATAGTTAACTTGTGAAATCTCCAAATCCCAATACCAAAACTGACTAAAATGTATCGAATAGTTTTAACTCTATTAGTAGACCATATATCTCAGTTTTTAGCCTTATCCTGAATGTGTAGTATGCAGGGTTGAGACTAGAGGGTAGTATTTTGCTCTAAATTACTTTACTATAACTATGGAATAAAATTTGCAAGGCTTAACCACTAGCCTTGAAAGTGTATATACTATCTTGGATTACTTAATTGAAGTATATCACAAAGTATTGGAATATTATATAAACTCTATCAGCAGATATTATCTCATCTAGTTTCTAAGATATATTTTTCACTATTCTCATTTTTACAGTTACAACATCTTCCAACATAGCTACAAATCACTACCAAAACACTCCACAGATCAAATACAGCTCCTATGAGATCTTATTATCTACTTAAACTATGATATTTCTTGTTGGTTTCAACTTTCATTACTACAATTGTTCAAAAAATGCTATTTGAACTAGTTGAGAATAATGTGAATATACAAGAAGAATAGTTTTTTATTATTTAATAAAAGCCCTCGATTCTGGTTCTCCATTTTCAAAAGTACTATCTAACAAATTTTGAATATGATATCAGTACAATGTATGTAGATAATGAAATATACATTTGATGTTCCAGTCGTTGCCATCGTGAGCGACATCCCGACGAAGAGCCGCACCCCCGTAAATCACGTTACCGGCGTCCTAGCACCCAAACTCCTCCGTCAGCAAAATCCATCTTCCCACATTCTCGACCCTTCGGTCCCGAATATCCTGACGCCGCAGCCTCTGGTCTGGTGGGGATAGTCAGGCTATGATAGTCAGGCTATGATATTAGGTTGGTCATCGAGAACACTAAAGTTAGAATTAGTTGTGTTCCAAGAGCCAATATTATTACTAAATATTTGAGACACCTTCAGTTGTTTTTCTAGTTAGGATATTGTAGATGCTGGATGATGGAGTTTGTCGGCTACTGTATTGAAATTTCTGGGGTTGAAGAAAAGCTGGGTTTTTTGTGGAGCCTGATGGACCCCAGGCTGACTCCCCAAATTTTTGCCAACGATGCCGAACCCAGTGTTCGCAACGGGGCAGTCCGTCCGTCCTGAGGGTAGGACGAGGACGGACTACCAATCGTAGTCTGTCCAGTCCTGGAGAGGATTTTGCCCGGGGCCAATGGCCGTAGGACGGGGAAGACGGCGGGCCCAACAACGCGTTTTAGAATGTCTCAGAATGTGAGGGCGCACAGATCCCTACAGATCCCCACCGTCCTGAACAGCAAATATGTATTCTACCACCATCGCCTATGGTCTTCGTATTAGGATGGGACAATTCTATCAGATGAAGGCGGCATTCTCCATTCCCTGGGAAACAATTACAAAATCAAGGAAATCTCAGAAGCCTAAAAACCATTATCCTCCTTGCACTAACCCTGACGCCTTCTGCACCTTAGCCCTGATAAAACGTAAAGAAAGCACAAACGAAGAAAAGAACTAAAGTGCAATGGATCAAGGAGGAAATACGGAAGAGGGAGGAATGGTGATCTTGGTTGTTAAGCCCTCTCTAGACTCTAGCTATGGAGAGGCGAGATGATGTATCTCTCCTTCTAACTGGGAACCAGTGAACCCTCCCGAAACTAAACGAACTCTAAAGAAACACATACGAGTGACAAAACCAAATCCCAATAGATCCCCACTGGCCCCTGCAGATCCCAACAGATCCCCATAGATCCCCGCAGATCCCCACCAATCCCCACCGTCCTTAGCAGGGGATCTGCAGTCCACCACCGTCCCCTGTCGTCTTTGTGTTAGGATGGCACAATAGTGTCTCACCTTGTCGGGCCCCTTGTCCTCGGTAAAATCTGCAGTCCTGAAACGTCCCAGGACAGGACCGAGTTAAAATTGTCGTCCGGTCCGGTCCAGTCTTCTTGGCAGTCTCCCCGCGGGGCTGCCAGGGCCCCCAGACTGTTGTGAACACTGACCGAACCGATACCCTGCTTTTGCATAACGTCATTCACGCATTATCGGCTCGGCACCGGTATCCGGCCCGGCGCCAAGCAGAGAGTTCGCATCTACCCCGCTCAGCGTCAAAATTGTTGCGAAAGTCGCTTAAGGTAACGAAACGACACAAAACTCTCTATGATAACAGAGATAAAGGCAGGAAGAAGAGGGGAAGCAGAAGGCAGGATTCAGCAAGCAATTCAGCACTACCATAACAGTGATGAACCCTACCTCAGCTCATCGGCAGAGAAATAAGGTATTGCCTATTCAACCCTCCGAGGAAGCCTAAGGGGAAGGCAGGCACTCAAGACAGGACATCTGCACCGGCAGGTGTTATCGGAATATGAGGAAAAATCAATCGTTCGCTGGTGTGAGAAGCTGGATGAGTGGGCGCATCCAGCGTGCTTGGCTGTGGTGAAAGGAATGGGTGAAGCCATCATTGCTTGTCGGATGAAAGACCGAATATTAGGAAAGAATTGGATGTCGTGGTTTCTCTGGCGGCATCCAGCATTGGCCACAAAGCTTGGAACCCGCCTCGATCGTCAGAGAGTCCTCGCTAGCGATCCAGTTGTTTTGCAGGATTATTTTAAAAAGATATTTGAGTAGTTAATGTGCATATGGGCATTCTGCTAATCCCGCCTCTAGCTTAAGAATCTTATCAAATTTTATAACATATCCTATGCCAATATGTACAACATGGACAAGAATGGTTTCATAATGGGAGTAACCTTGCGTTGCAAGGTTATCTGTAGAAAGAATGGCCAGTCTGCCAGGTTAACCCAAGATGGATCCCAGGAATAGATTACTGTTACTGAAACAGTATCAGGTGATGGGCGAGTCCTCTACCCGATGATTATCAATAAAGGAAAAGCCCATTATATGGGCTGGTATGCTAAATTAAAAAAACATGACTTAGCAACCTTCGGTGTATCGGAAAAGGGCTGGAGTAATGAGGCATTAGGATTGAGGTGGTTGAAAGACGTTTTTGATCCAGAAACACGGGAAAGGTAAACTGCTCCTACTCATTTTTTTATTTATATACTAAAGAGATTTCTATTTGATTAGTGCTGGTACGGAGTACCGTTTGCTCATCTTTGATGGGCATACCTCTTATTACAATTGCGAAGTTTTTGATTATGGCTTGAATGCAAAAATCCTTCTGCTTTGTCTCCCCGCACACTCAACACATCTGCTCCAACCCCTTGATGTCGGTTTGTTTAGCCCTCTGCAGCACCATTACAGTAATGGCCTTGATACCTTTATTGGGAAAGGTCATGCTGGTATGAACAAAGGAGAATTTTTACCATCAGTACTAGTTTGAATTACACTTGCTCCTTGATCTACGCTTTTTTGTTTTTTTGACAATTATCTGGTGGGCAAGCAGGATTCTTATGCCCGCACGAAGGCTGGCATTTACAAAAGAGAATATCCTAAGTGCTTGGGAAGCAGTAGGGATAATTCCATTCAATTCTCGATGGGTTATCGGGTGTGTGAAGCAAAAGGAGGCCCAGGTTACACGAGAAAAAAGCTTGGCTAGTGAGATTGCTCCAAGAATTCCCCTGACACCACGCGCTGTTAGCTGAATCACCAGAACTGCAGCTTCCTTAGTCACCAGGAATACTCCCACCTCCTTCAAGCTGAAACACCTTCTCGCAAGTCTTTCTGCAGGCTTTTGGCAAACAATTGCTGATAAAGTTGTTGAGGAGGAGGCGCACCGACAATACCAGGAGTTAATGTGAAAAGAAAAAAAAATAACTCCTCAGATTGATGAAAGTTAACTGAAGCTACTGTCGTAACCTCCGAAACACTATTGATGCTGCGAAAGGAGCGCGAGAGAGTAGATGCAGTTAAGACTGCACGGGTTGCTACCCAGCAGGTAAGAGTGTTGAATACCCTTGCAGTCCCTGCAATCACAACTCCAACAGAAACCCCGAATGGAGATACGATATTACCTTTTGCCATTCCTGCGCTTGCACCAGATGAGGCGGAGGACCTCTGGGAAGAAATGGAGGCTTTGGAGGTTGGTGGGGCGAGCAGTGGTGAGGTACATGGGGGGGTAGAGGGAGATGTGATCCGGGTGCAGAAGAGGCGTTAATTTTCACTTTGTTACAGGAATTATGTTCATTACTGGATTTCTTAGGCTTCTACTTTCATTATCATATCATGGGTTTTTGTGGAAAGGTATATAATAGTTGAATTTGGTTGTTTTTCGTTTGGGAGAGGTGCTAGGACCCCCTCCAAATACGGTCCCCAGTTGCGCCATCCACGCTGAGCCGGATATGGGTTAAGTGCCGGTAAGCCGTGAATGACGTTAACTCGTCGGCGGTAGGGGTCCCACGTTTCTTTAAGAATGACCCTCGCCCCATATCTCCTCTCTAAAAGCCTCATGGCATACCGGGAGTCCGTCATGTTGGTAGAGGGTGAAAAGAGCCTGCAACCTTAGACAATACCAGGTTCTACTCGGATAGGGCCATTCTTTTTGATATGTATCTCCAGACCCCCTAGGACGATCGTACCGTACGATGCTAGTGGAGTGCGAATCAGTGTGGTGTCGTTCTAGGTTGTCACATTCACCATACCCTACCTCACCGCCGATCTCCCCAAAACACAGAGAAGTTTGTCAAAACTAAATAGACTAGCAGTCGTTTTTACAAATGTCAGGAAATTACTAGTAGTGCGGATTTTCTTCAACCTGCCCAACCACCGCCCACTATGTATATAAACTGTTACGGATAGGCGTTCTTCATAGACTGTTGGCTCACTTGCCTTAGTTTAGCTTTAGTTTGCTTTCGCTTCAATCCAAATTTAGCCATATTATACGAGTAGACAAAGATTCATGATATTCAGCCCTTAGTTTATAGGGTGGCACCACTGCTAATCCTAAAACAGCTCGGCGGATAACGGATGTAGGCCCGGAAAACAGCTTGCCTGATCGCTCCCCACACCATCCACTGAGCACCTTCTGCCAATTCTACACGATTATAATAATCAGCTATCCAGTAGATTCTTGTTTCCTCTTATCACTCGATTTATTGCTCTGGCAAATTGACAAAATTAAGCATGCACCAACGATTAACGGCAACAACACCCTCCTTATGACCCCATCCTTTCAACACAACATAAAGAAATTTCTCTAGATCGAACATTAATTTCTGCTAGGTATTCTACCGTACTATGTATTTAGATTTTTAATTTCTTTTTTGGTTTGGATAATAGTGGTGTTGGTGGGGGCCGAAGTTTCCTCGGTTGCGCATTTGTGATTCCAGTCTTTTGTGGCCGTAACTCTTAGCGTTTCATCCGCTTATCTTATCTTAATCGCATCTTATCACTCGATAGCCCACAGATGCAGTCCGGCCGGCCCCAAAAAAAGCCCAGGCCGGCCGCCCTAGACCCCAAGCCTGACCGGACTGGCCGCTTGCGAACGCTAGCGAAATTGTGCTTATGCTGGAAGACACTCAAAAGTGGGACGGGGCGAATAGTAGAGCGTGTAATGGACTGCATCGAGGCTAAAGAGTTGATTAGTGAACACGGGTGGGTATTATGGTGTTATCCATCGAAAGTTCGATGGAGCCGGAGCCTTTACCATACTTTTCTTAGGGGATTGCAGAGAAGGTTCTCTGGTTTATTGTATTGGTTGTGTTTCATCTTCATCTTCTAGATATGCTTTTCGTAGATGAAAGAAGCGAAGTTATAGGCAGCTGCGGTTGTTAGTCTTGTCTCTCATGTAGATCATCACAATTAGTAGGCATTAGTCAGCCGTGCCTACCACCGAGCAGGAACAAATCATTCCCAGGTACATGATCTATACCTAGGACCATGAAGGAAAGGGTTTAGCCATATATCGAGTTTCATGAGATTTATGATAGTACTGTACCGGCAGAATAGGTGTTAATTTTCACTGTTCCAAACTTCGTTATTGTATTAATTCTCCTTGATGAGCGAGACTGAGCAGTGTAGATAGCCTCCCAACCAGGCCATCAAGTTCAAATCTTCAGGGCTAAAGCAGGCAAGCACAACTTTCTACTGAGCATGAACAGAGCGGAAACAAATCATAATAAAACCTTAGTTGACCACTAGCTTTCGGGCTAGTTTTCTCCGCTCAGAAAATGTCGAACCTCGTATTTTAGCCTCTATATTATCCGAAGAATTGGGTCTCACTCGAGAGTGAGAGAAAGGGACAAATTAAATTAAAGAAAAAAGAAGAAAGGAAGCTAACAACCAATATGCAACAAGGATTGACAGTTGGAGCCTATAGAAAGCACAGAAGAAGAAAAGAACAAAACTGCAGGCCCAATAGGCTCTAAACCTAAAACACGGAGAACTCCCCCCAGGGATATATCTCTCCATCTAGCTACACCGCAAAACTCCTGAAAAAATAAAACTAATGGCACAGTTAGCCGACAAATCCTGATCCCTAGCGATCTCAAGAAATCTAAAACAATCCTGATATCCCATCATCTTCCGTGAACCCTAAAACCTATGCCCTGCCAGTGTGCTAGCTCCCGGGGTATGAAAGAAACACTATGTAACCAAATACCCGATACCTAATGCCTAATGGCAATAGTATCAACCAAACCGAAACAAGTACCCTATACTTAGCGGCAGAAGATGTGAAAAAAAACAACCCACTAATAAATGCCTAGTCGCCGCACAACACAAAGCCACATGCCCTATAATCATGTATCCCCTAGCTACATATCCGCCTACCTACAAATCCGCATAGTCCTGTAACCGGATGCCCAATGAACATCTAACATTTATAACCACAGAATAAGAATAGAAGTGAATGAAATGGAGATCTTGAGTCACATTAAGGGACCCCCGGGCCGCAGTAGAGCCAGCACAGCTGTGTGGTTGTGCCGAGTAGCCATCCGGAGTGGTGTTTGACCGAACTCGTCCGGTTTGCTAGGGTCGACGTCGTCCCTTTTGAGTAGCATTTGCACCACTTCCGCATACCCATTCCCTGCAGCATACGATAGTGGTGTTCGGCCATCGTTATCTGGCTTGTCGGGGCTAACATTATCCCGTTCGAGAAGTATTTTGACCACTTCAGCGCGCCCATCCCAAGCGGCACACAAGAGTGGGGTTCGGCCGTCGATATCGGCCTTATTGGGGTTGACTTCACCCCGTTCAAGAAGCATTTTGGCCACTCCCGCGTGACCATACAAGGCGGCAAACCGCAGTGGGGTTCGGCCGCAGTTATCTGGCTTATCGGGATTGACCTCACCCCGCTCGAGCAGTATTTTCACCACTCGCTCGTGCCCATTCCAAGCAGCCTGCGAGAGTGGTGTTTGGTCGTTATTATCTGGCTTGTCGGTGTTGACTTCGCCCCGTTCGAGAACCACTTTCACCACTCCTTCATGCCCACTGTAAGCAGCACCCCAGAATGGTGTTCGGCCGTTGTTATCTGGTTTGTCGGGGTTGACCTCGTCCCGTTCGAGAAGCATTTTCACCACTCCTTCGTGTCCATAGTAAGCAGCCCTCCAGAGCGGTGTCTGGCCCTTCTTATTTAACTTGTCGGGGTTGACCTCGCTCCGTTCGAGTAGTATTTTCACTACTTCCGCGTGCCCATAGTCAGCAGCACTCCAGAGTGGTGTCCGGCTGTCGTTATCTGGCTTTTCGGGGTTAACCTCGCCCTGTTCAAGAAGCATTTTCACCACTCCCTCATGCCCATTGTATGCGGCACCCCAGAGCGGTGTTCGGCCATCATTATCTGAGCAGTCGGGTTTAACTTCCTCCCGTTCAAGAAGCATTTTTACCACTCCCTCGTGGCCATTCTGAGCAGCAACATTGAGTGCTGTTCGACCGTCCTTGCATGGCTTGTCAGGGTTAACCTCGCCCCGTTTGAGAAGCATTTTCACCACTCCACCATGCCCCTTATGAGATGCACAAAGAAGTGGTGTTTGGCCGTTGTTATCTGGCTTGTCGGGGTTAACCTCGTTTCGTTTGAGAAGCATTTCTGCCACTCCCTCGTGCCCATTCCAAGCAGCAGCATGGACTGCTGTGCGACCTTCGTTATCTGGCTTCTCGGGGTTGACCTCGTCCCGTTGGAGTAGCATTTCCACCACTCTCGCGTGCCCGTTCCAAGCTGCCGCGTTGAGCGGTGTTTGGCTGTCATTATCCTGCTTGTCGGCATTGACCCCGCCCCGTTCGAGTAGCATTTTCACCACCCCCTCGTGCCCACTCCATGCAGCATAATACAGTGGTGTTTGGCCGCCCGAACCCGCTTTGTCGGGATCGATATCGCCCCGCTCGAGTAGCATTTCAACAACTGGCTCGTGCCCATTGCGAGCAGCCCACACAAGAGGCGTATTATCCTCACAGTCTCTTTGGTTGATATCACAACCTTCCACTTCCATCAAACTCGTCATAATCTCAACAATCCCGAAGAATGATGCACAATGTAGGCCACTCAAGAGGAGGGGTTTATCAAAATCGCTAGTGCACAGATATCCTTCAGATTCCAGTGCTTTCAGCATGGTTCTAATGGATATGTGGTTAGTGTAGTCCCCAAATAGCTTCAATGCAAGCAGCTTCGCGCAATCAGATAGGTCCCGCCTTGCATGCACTCCCCAATACACGGAAGAATATTCAAGAAAAGGTGTGCCCTGGAGATCAGGAGAGGGACTTGTGGAAAGTGCCTTGACTTGTTGTGAATTCAGATAGCTTAAGCAGGTCTCTGCCATCGTGGAGTGAACTCTGCTAAATAGTTTGGGATGAGCCCTGAGGTACTCTTGAAGAGTATAATGAATTAACCGGACCGTGGAAGCCTCCTTGTCTACGGCGACAAGCCCTTGGCAACAGGCTAGCAAGGTTCCTATTGAAGGAACATCATCGGAATTGATATTCGGTGCCCCTATTTCGACCGCTAGTGCGTGACACAATTCAACAACCTTCAAGGGCCGCTCCGAGTGAGAGATCCACATCAAGGCGGCCATTCCAAGCCTCGCTTTGCCTCCGCCCTGTCTCTCTATCCGACCCAATGTCTCCTCGTAAGCACTCTCTAACCCCAAGCCATCGGTCACTGCTCTCAGCTTTTGTCGCCTGCGGCGAGTTGTGGGTTCTTGAAGGATGGCATCGATATTCAACGAGACCAGCAGAAATCTAGATATGTATCTGTTAGTAGAAAACTTAAGGTAGCTTCCTGAGCGTTTTCCCTTCTACATACATTTCAGAAATATCGCTAGGGATTTTCTTCACTATGTCCGCCTCCAGAGTACTGTCCATCGCATCAGGGGTTGTGTCCGCGGCGAGCCTGCTATGGATATATGTGATAATATCATCCCTCTTAGGACTTATGGATAAGCTTGCCACTCTTCCACCAAGACGCCTTCCGATTTCAGGTAAGATGTGCGGCCTTCCGGTCACAAATATTCGAGTACCCGGAGACTGTTGGAGGAGTTGATACAGCGAATCGAGAAGCTGAGTTTGGTATCTCGTCTCACATTCATCTAGCGCGTCTATGCATATGAACACGCGCTTTCCGGCACAGGTAGTCTGCAGCATATTTAAGATATCGGAACTTTGCGGTCCCTGCCCGCCAATGGCATTTTTTCGGTCTCCGTATGCCTTTGATATGTCCTCCGGGATCTCCTTGAGTCCGAAAACCAGTTGCTTTAATAGGGAGCCCAGTATGCTCACGGGGGACTGCTCGTTTTGGGCGGCGTAGTTGAAATAAAAACACGCTACCGTGGCATTTTGTCCTCTAGTCTGATCGCACAGGTTGTCTATAACCAAGGAGCTAATATCGCGGTTTGTCAGCATTTAGCCAGTGTCTTCCACTCCTTAAGTTTCACTCTTGTTACCTAATATAAGTTTTACCGACACCCGGATCTCCATAGCAAAACAGGACTGCATTATCAGATTTTCCATCCTCACTACCAATGTACCAGCTTCTGAACTCCTCCGTCTTCAAAAGCCATTCCCCCACATTTTCGACTCTGCTCTCTCGGATATCCTGATGGCGTAACTTCGGCTCTAGTGGTGACAACCAGGCTAGGATATTGGGTCGGTCATCGGCAATAGTAGGGTTGGCGTAGGTGGTGTTGAAAGAGTTGTAATTATTACTGAATGAGTGCGACATTTTTTGTTCTTTGCTGCTTAGAATATTGTACGAGTAGATGATGAATGGTGGAGTTGGTCGACTATAGGAATTCCTGGCGAGCTGAAGAAAAGCGGGGTTTGTTGTGCAACCTGGGGGATGCCTCCGGGCCTTCCGATCAACCTCCTCAAATTTATGACAACAATACCAGTCCTCCGCTTTTGCCTACTGCATTGGGAACACAAAGTCCACCCTTACTATTCAAGGACTATCCTACCTGTATCCTGAGGTTCAATGCTAGTCTTACCCTCCGGTGAGATACCACCCCAACGTGTCTCCAGTGAGATTAGCCAGCTTAGAATGTGCACAAGGACATCAGGCTCAATGAATGAACCAATCAATAAACACATATATCACCTAACTTCAAGAATTACAGCACAGCCAGTGATTTAGATTGAGGCCGGAAAGATCCTCTGGCAACCTTGCACTCTAGTACTGGTCTAACTTTGGTTCTGTGAAGGTAGGGGCCATGCCTCTTCATATATACCGCGGCCGCCGTGTATTGTCCTAGGACAGTGCGGAGCAGCGTGGTCTCATAGTAGGTCGCTACATTTGCTATTATTGCAACAACTGAGGAGCAAGTTTGTGTGAGGGACCTAATAGTCTACCCTCCGAGAGCTAATCTAAGTAGTAATTCAATTAGTCTTTAAATATTCTGATGAATCGCCATTTATCAAAACCTGATACTTTTAGGATTGAGGATTTAGCGAGACAACTGAGTCAATCTCGTGTAGTCGCACAAAGAAATTACGATATGAACAACAGTCTCGGGATACCGCTGGCTAAAAGATAAGCGAAACTATGACCCGTGCCGTATACAGTACCGGTATAGCAGCTCCTCACCAATTTATCCAACTCCAGCTAGTGCAAAGGGAACCCTGATCTCAAATGGAGAGATTAGAGGTTTTACGTGGGACCTACGGAGATGGGAGTGAGAGGTCAATAAATTTTTCCCAGTGCTTTCCTGCATAAAATCCCTCATGCTGGTGCTCGAGTATGCTGCTAAGCCTCGGTTGATCGGCATTTTCTATTCTCAATCGATTTTCCTTTTTCGCCTTACTAGCTGCACCGCACATTTTAGCTACTCGAGTACCGGCCCACAGCATGCCGGTACACCAGATGGATGCAAGTCGCTGTCTTCTTTCTTTTCTTTTTTTCTTTTCACCTCTTGAGGTTGAGGCTCTTTTTTGGATGCTAACCGACAGATGGCTAAGACAGGCTGATTTCAACGAATGCCCCGAGGATTGCCTTTTTCACGTGTACCGGTCAGCCTCAGCGATCTCCCAAAGCATCCGGTCAAGGATTCATCGCATTCAGCCCCTCCCGCACCAGCACGGCACTGTGCCATGAAAAACCCTTGCGATTCGCCATCAAAGTATCCCTGTGAATCGAGTCACTAGCCCAAGACAGGTTTAGTTTGGCAAACCAACGAGACTAAACAAGGCCAAGGCACTCATGCTATACCACGTTAGGAAAGCACTAATCCTTTTCAAGAAACTCTGCCCCCCGAATCCCGAGACTAGAGACCTAACCGAGACCGCGGATCGCAAGAATGAAACTGGGAAACCCCCCCTTCGAACTTCCATCGTTCTACGAGCACTACACTCTCCCAATCTCCATTACTCTGCTATACCCTTCACGGAGCACCCATTCCAATTCCCCGAGCGTCTCCTGCCAATGCTAGTACCACAAGCGCTCTGAGAACAGGTTAGCAATCCATCTTCACCCCACACTAAACCCCCACTTACTACCCGACACTAGCGGCTAAGCGATCCGCACCATACAAGTAGGTAAGGCAAGTAAGTTTCGCCAGCAGCGACGACATAAGTGGGTATCTAGTGATACACACTGTATAGCACACTACCGAACACATAGATGGACTTGCAGTTGATTGGGCGGAGACTCATGAGTATTGTTTACCATTGATGAGACGGAATTTAGCAGTTGGAAGAGGGGAAAAAAAGGGAGAGGAAAAGGAGCAAAGGGCGAGCATCAAAAATCACAACTAACAATAAACCTGTATCGCCGCCTTACTTCACATCCGTCCCTTTGCAAAAAATCCAATGACATAGTGATGATTAAGCGAATTTTTCCCTTCACTTTGTCTCTTCATATACAATCTAGATATAATTACACCATTTCCGAAAAGATAGCAATGCTTCAGACTTACCACATCCCACACAAGAACACCAAAGATGGATTGATTGACAAGATAAGAGAGAAAATTATCAGACGTAGGGCCAGTTTACCTAACCGGCTAGTTTTAAAATTTGGGCGATAAAACTAGACGGTGGTGTGTCAACTGGTATCACTTTCCGATAGACAGTGCAAGAGTGTTTACCTATTTCCTACTGTCCTAAATTCTTGTAGGTGGATGGTCAAAACATGACGTTGCCATGGAGGTGCGTTTGGAAATCCCCCAGACAATAGACGGCATGCTGGGGTACCTGGGTAGGTAAACACCAGGTACTTGCCCGTACTCCTCCAACCGTCGGGCCCCGCTTAGCGGTCGGCGCCGTCTCGTGCTGCTAGACGGCTGTCTATGTAAACGAGCCCTTAAACATTTACCCCTTCCTTGTGGACAACTTGTGAAGCCGAGGGACAGGGGGAAATATCTCATCCTTGTGAGCGTCGCTGGGTGTGGATCTTGAGTACTAGTACTGGTACTTTACCGAGCGATGACTTGTGATATAATACCTGACTTGATTGCCACTCGGAACGCCAAACTTGTGCATTAACTTAGACGCGATGCCCTAAACGACATTATTATAATTCATTACTATCATTTCATTGTAGTACTCTTCTATTACAAGCTTCTCAGCACATGAGCTAATGGCTGTCTTCAGTATTCTCCGGGACAGGTGGCGGGCCGCAGGTCTTAGTTTACTCGCTTTCACCTAATCCGGCGTTTTCATTTTATTTTTCATTCATTATTACTATTCTAGATAATTGCTGCCTTGCAAATTAGGGGCTCCGCCTTTGATCGATGCCAGGAATTTTTTAAGCATAATTTCTCTTCTCCTTGGGATAAGTAAGATCTACTCCAACGATAGATTTAATATTATTTTCTTAACCTCGGGCGAACAACCTAAATGCACCCCCAAGTAAGATAAGTGTTTGTTCCTAAAAATACTTTAAATTTATATTATTTTTCTCTATGATATCTGAGTCCAAGTGTCCCGCACGGGAAAGGGGAGAAAAGGGAATTGTGGAAAAATCAATAGAACAATCAATGCAAAAAGGGAATATACAGCGAGAAAGTAAGGAGGGGAAAGTGGGTAGTATCGGGGGTTCAGACCATACTAACTTATTTTGATGTGAAAAGGACAGCTCTCCACTAATGTCAAATTGCAGAGTATAAACCGGAACTGACAACCCCTGATAGACCATAATATAAGAAAGTCGGTGTAGAAATTTGGACGGGTATTTCCTTCGAGTCAAAGAAGAATATTTGAGCTGAGGTTCTGTCCGGGGCTGTTCGAGGAGGAAGGGAACGACGGGGATTAGCGGAGGGTGGGACTTTAAACCGTGGAGAAGATTGGGCGGGGGTGAGAGGGAGGCGGCAATGGCGGTGATACACGTGTTTATGGAACAGTTGCGGTGCTGGAGGAACCGGCGCAGGTTATCCGTATTCGAAGTCGGCAAGATCCTAGCCCTTACGCCAGGCTGGGAGCAGCAGATTTTGTCCTTCAGCCCGACCGCACAAGTTGCCTACCACCAACGAGCTAACGCTGCGGCTTGTCAGCACTTGCTCCTTTTCCTTGTTGAGGTTCATCAAAGCTACCTAATATAAGTTTTCCCAACACCGAGATCTCAATAGCAAACAAAACTGGGTTATTGGATTTACCTCCTTCACTACCGACGTCTCAGTTCACAAACTCCTCCGTCTGCGAAAGCTATTCCCCCACATCGACCCTACGGTCCTGAGTATCTTAGTGCCGCAACCTCGAGTGTGTGCAGGGGACTAGCTAGGCTAGGATATTAGGCCGGTCATCAGTTAGTCATGTTTAAAGAGCCGGTATTATTACTGAATAGTCGAGACATTTTCGGTTGTTTTGCTGGTTAGGATACGGTAGATGGTTGGTGATGGAGTTTGTCGCCTATTGAAATTCCTGGGAGTTGAAGAAAAGCGGGCTTTTTTGTGGAACTTGACGGACCCCCGGTTGACCTCTCCATATTTCTGCCAACGATACCGGTAAAGTTACCCTGCTTTGCATACTGCGTCGGCGGCAGGGGGTCACACGTTTCTTTGAGCGTGATCCTTACCAACGGTTCAACGCATATCGCCTCACTGAAAGAATCACGGCAGACCAGCAGTTCGTGATGTTGATAGAAGCCGGAAAGAGCTCCCCCGTGCAACCTTAGACAATGCCAGGTTCTACGCGGATAGGGGCTGTACTTTTTAATATGTATATCGAGAACTCCAAGTACCATGGTACCGACACATTACGGTGCTAGTGAACGCGAGCAGCGCGGTGTCATTCTAGGTTGCCACATTTACCCAGAATTTTGCCAAAACCAAATAACCTCCTATGGGCAACCTAAGCCATAATTCTTAGGACCGTTAAATGTGCCAAGGAGCAGCTTTCTCTCGAACCTACGATGGTAGCCTAGGGTCTAAGATTTACCACTTTCCCAGTTTAGCGAGATAGCTGGGTAAATCTCCGGTGAGTCCAGAAAGAAATTACAGCCCCTAGTCAGAAGTGTTCGTGAAACCACTTACTAAGCAACCTCGCCAAATCACGAACACTTTTGACTAGGGGCTGTACCATAATAATATTATTATGAATAACGCTCTTGGTGTACCGTACTGGCACTTTCAATATAAGCAAAACTATGATTAATAGTAGGCGCATAAAAAAACTTGGTCTAACCCTGCCTCAGTCATTCAAGCAGTCGGTTATATACTTGGCTGTTTAAAAATGAACACTAGCTGTCATGGGATATCACTCGGACTCCACAAGGATTTGAATTGTGAGTTTATGTAAGGTAGAGTGCGACACAAGATGACACTGTATAGTAACGAACCATGAATGCGCCAGACATCATTAGCCGAGCGAGTATAAACGTATGAATACTATAGAAAAAAAACTTGAATCGGAGTGGAGATCTCAGAGTAGGACGGTTTGCATATGATACGCATAGAAGGAAATGGACAAATGGATTTCGGTTTTTTAAAATCGTGGATTCGACTCGGTTGTCCTTGGTAGCATGCTCCTGCACACAATCTTCCTCATATGCAACCAAACCCGCAACTTTGAGTCTTTCGTTTAACTAATTTCTAATCTCTGGCACTTTGGAGATATAAAATTGGGATTTTCTTATCGGTAGAGGGTCTAATATATCATCAGCCTATGCACGATGAACCCCGTAGCAGAAGACACCACCACCGGGTGTGAGATGTCATAGTGCGAAGTACAGGGTTCTTACTATAGCGGACTCTAGAGGACGGGAGTCTCCACTTCACCTTTCATCTGTAGCGGGGGATTACGGAGAATATTCCTTACACCACTCCTTTGTTTTGAAAAAGCAAATAGTCCTGTAACGGTTAGGAGCTAGTATTGGGATTTGATATGTTTGGTAATATAATATATTCTCTCTTGTCCGAATATGTTTTTAGTTGATGGAAGAGTCAATGTTACAAGCAAGCACAACACTTATTTATCTCCCATATAGATTATTTCATTTAGTGTGCATTTTGCCCGCTATGCACATGATGCGCACGAAGGACAATGCAGGAATGGTTTGGCTGTATAGCGAGTTTCCGGCATTGGTATGGCACCTGCAGGATGGGGGTTAATTTCCACAGTTTAAAGATTCCCTATTGCGTTAATTCTCCTTGATGAGCAAGGGTGAAACGTGCGGATAGCCTCCCAGCCAAACCCTCTAATTCGCGTCTTGAGGGTAGTAGCAGACAAGTACGGCCTTCCTCGAGAGCGCCCGTAGTTGAAATAAATCGCAATTATATCTTAGTTAACCCTAGCTCCCACGCCGCTTTTCGATTATCAGAAAAAACTTGTGACTCGTATTTTTTTGTCTATATTATCTGGACAATACTCAGGCCTACACTGTAGGGAGGAAAGGGGAAAAATGAAGTGAATGAAAAATGAAAAAATGAAAAACAAATATACCAAAAAGATGTACAACCAGAATATAAGAATAGAAGCGAATATGATGGAAATTTTGAGTCAAGTCGGGAGACCCCCGGGCTGCAGCAGCGCCAGCACCGCTGTGTGGCCGTGCCGAGTAGCCAACCGGAGTGGTGTATGGCCGTGCTCATCGGGTTTACTGGGGTCGACATCGTCCCTTCTGAGTAGTATTTCTGCCACTCCCGCGTACCCATTCCCGGCAGCATACGAGAGGGGTGTTCGGCCGTCTTTGTCAGGCATGTCGGGGTTCACCTCGTCCCGTTCGAGAAGCATTTCCACCACCCCCGCGTGCCCATTCCAAGCGGCACACAAGAGCGGTGTCCGGCCGTCGATATCTGGCCTGTCGGGGTTGACTTCGCCCCGTTCGAGAAGAATTTTCACCACCCCCGCATGCCCCTTCAAAGCGGCACATCGGAGGGGTGTTCGGCCGTCGGTATCCGGCTTATCGGGGTTAACCTCGTCCCGCTCGAGAAGCATCAACACCACTCCCGCATGCCCATTCCCAGCCGCACAAAATAGTGGTGTTTGGCCGTAGTTATCTGGCTTGTCAGGGTTAACCTCGTCCAGTTCGAGTAGCATTTTCACCGTTCCCTCATGCCCCTTGCAAACAGCGCACCAGAGCGGTGATCGGCCGTCCTTATCTAGCTTGTCAGGGTTAACCTCGTCTCGCTCGAGTAGCATTTTCACCATTCCCTCATGCCCATTGCAAGCAGCGCACCAGAACGGTGTTCGGCCGTCTTTATCTGGCTTGTCGGGGTTAACCTCGTTTCGCTCAAGTAGCATTTTCACCACTCCCTCATGCCCATTGCAAGCAGCGCACCGGAGCGGTGTTCGGCCCGCCTTATCTGGCTTATCAGGGCTAACCTCGTCCCGTGCGAGAAGCATTTTCACCACTCCCGCGCACCCATTCCCTGCAGCATACGATAGCGGTCTTCGGCCGTCGTTATCTGGCTTGTCGGGACTGACATCGTCCCGTGCGAGAAGCATTTTCACCACTCCCGCGTGCCCTTTCCAAGCGGCATAAAATAGTGCTGTTTGGCCGTAGTTATCTGGCTTGTCAGGGTTAACCTCGCCCCGTTCGAGTAGCATTTTCACCACTCCCTCATGCCCATTCCTCGAAGCACCCCCGAGTGGTGCTCGGCCGTCGTTATCTATTTTGTCGGGGTTGACTTCGCCCTGTTTGAGAAGCATTTTCACCACCCCCACGTGCCCTCTCAAGGCAGCACACCAGAGCGGTGTCCGGCCGTCGATATCTGGCTTGTCAGGGTTGACCTCGTCCCGTTCGAGAAACATTTTCACCACCCCCGCATGCCCCTTCAAAGCGACACATCGGAGCGGTGTTCGGCCGTCGTTATCCGGCTTATCGGGGTTAACCTCGTCACGTTCGAGAAGCATTAACACAACTCCCGCATGTCCATTCGCAGCGGCATAAAATAGTGGTGTTTGGCCGAAGTCATCTGGCTTGTCAGGGTTAACCTCGTCCAGTTCGAGCAGCATTTTCGCCACTCCCCCGTGCCCATTCCTCGCAGCACACAAGAGTGGTGTTAGGCCGTCGATATCTGACTTGTCGGGGTTGACCTCATCCCGTTCGAGAAGCATTTTTACCACTCCCTCGTGTCCATTCCAAGCGGCACACAGCAGTGGTGTTCGGTGATCATTATCTGGCTTATCGGGGTTGACCTCGTCTCGGCCGAGCAGCATTTTCACCACTCCTTCGTACCCATTCAAAGCAGCGAACCAGAGCGGTGATCGGCCGTGGTCATTCGGCTCGTCGGGGCTGACTTTTCGTTCGAGGAGCATATCCATCACCCCCTCGTGCCCATTACTAGCAGCATTCCAGAGCGGTGTCTGGCCGTAATCACCTGGTTTGTTCGGGTTAACATCGCTCCTTTTAAGTAGGATTTCAACCACTCGCTTGTGCCCATTGCGAGCAGCCCACACGAGAGGTGTATTATCCACACAGTCTCTTTGGTTGATATCACAACCTTCCACTTCTATCAAACCAGCCACAATCTCAACAATCCCGAAGAGTGACGCACAATGTAGGCCATTGAAGAGATGGAGTTTATAGAACTCAATGGTGTACGAATATCCTTCCTGTGCTTCCAAGAGGATTTTGGTGGATATGTGGTTCTTATAGTCGCCAAATAGCTTCAACGCAAGGAGTTTCGCGCAATCAGAAAGGTCCCTTTTTGCATGCACTCCCCAATACACGGAAGAATATTCGAGAAAAGGTGTGCTCTGGAGATCGGGAGAGGGCCTTATGGAGAGGCCCTTGACCCGCTGCGAATTGAGATAACTTAGGCAGGTCTCCGCCATCGTCGAGTGAACTGTACCAAAAAGCTCAGGATAAGCCCGAAGGTACTCTTGAAGAGTAAAGTGGATTAACCGGGCCGTGGAAGCTTTCTTATCTATGACAACAAGTCCTTGACAACAGGCTAGCACTGTCCCAATTGAAGGAACGTCGTCGTGATTGAGATTCGGCGCCCCTATTTCGACCGCTAGGGCGTGACACAATTCAACAGCCTTCAAGGGCCGCTCAGAATGAGAGATCCACATCAAGGCGGCCATGCCAAGCCTCGCTCTAGCCCCACGCTGTCCCTTTATCCGAGCCAACGTTCCACCATAAGCACTCCCTAACCCCAAGTCATTGGTCATTGCGCTGAGCTTTTGTCGCCTCCGACGGGTTGTAGTTTCTTGTAAGATCGAATCGATATTTAGCGAGACCAGCAGGAATCTAGATATGTATCTGTTAGTAGATAACTTAAGATAGCCTCCAGAGTGTTATTGCTACTACATACATTTCAGAAATATCGTCAGGAATGTATTTCAGGATGTCTGCCTCCAATGTACTGTCCATCGCATCAGGAGTTGTGTCCGCAGCTAGCCTGCTATGAAGATATCTAATAATGTCATCCCTCTTTGGAATTATAGATACACTCGTCACCCTTTTATCAAGATGCCTTTTGATCTCAGGCAGAATGTGCGGTCTTCCAGTGACGAATATTCGAGTGCCCGGAGATTGTTGGAGGAGTTCGCTTACCGAATGGAGGAGTTTAGCCCGGTTCTCTGCCTCACATTCGTCTAGAGCATCGATGCATATGAAGGCGCGCTTTCTGGAAGAGGCGGTCTGCAGCATCTTCGAAATAGCAGAAATTTGCGGTCCCTGCCCACCAATAGCATTTTTTCGGTCCTTGTATGCGCTCAATATCTCCTCCGGGACCTCCTCTAGTCCGAAAACCAACTGTTTCAGCAGGCTCCCCAGCATGCTCGCGGGGGATTGCTCCTTTTTGATGGCAAAGTCGAAGTAAAAGCATGCTACCGTGGCATTTTTTCCTCCAGCCTGCTCACACAAGTTATCTATCACCAAGGAGCTAAAATCTCCGCTCATCAGCATTTGCCCTCCTTCTTGAATTCCTTGGGGTTCATTCTTGCTACCTAATATAAGTTTTACCAACACCCGGATTTCCATAACAAAACAAAACTGCGTTATCGGATTTACCTCCCTCACTCCCGCCGCACCAGCTCTTAAACTCCTCCGTTTGTAAGAGCCATTCTCCTACATTTTCCACTCTGCGGTCCCGGATGTCCTGATGCCGCACCCTAGGATCCAGTGGGGATAACCAAGCTAGGATATTCGGTCGATCATCGGTGGCAGTATAGTTAACAATATTAGTCGTGTTCAAAGAGCCGATATTATTACTGAATAGTTGCGACATTTTCGGGTTTTATGCTGTTGAGGAATTGTGGATGATGGGTAATGGAGTCAGTTGGCTATTGTAATTCTAGGCTGAAGAAAAGCGGGGTTTTTTTGTGGAACCTGATGGGCTCAAAATTTTGCTGCTCGAGAACTCGCAATGTCGAAGCGATTTTTTATTGAATACGGCCAAAACTTAGCACTTTCTCTCGAATCTAGGTGGCATGTAATAGTAGTCTTTTAACAAAGGCTCAGACATTGTGAGTGCTCTGCTATTGCATCCCGCGTCAGTGGCAGGAGATCCCACGTTTATTAAGCATGATCTACCGGTATCCTGCCAGCTGCGGCTCAACACAAATCTCCCACTGCGAGACAGCAACACCCTAATCGTGCCAAGGTGGTGGTCTCCACCAACCCAGGGTCACTCCAGAGGTGCCCGACAGCTCAACGATGATTTTATGCTCATCGACACTTTCAAGCGTAAATCAAACCAAAGTCCTACTACATAAAGAAGGAGTTGTAGATGAGAGGAAAGAAAATGGAAGCTTTATTTTCAAAGACTTAGAAGAATGTGTGAGGAAGCTAGAAGGACGTTTAAAGCATCTGAAAATATTTGGCAGTGGTTTGTAATTCTTAAATTCACATACAAATTGAAAGTATCATTGAGCATGAAATCATCGTTGAGCTGTTGGGCACTCCTCTGGAGTGACCCTGGGTTGGTGGAGGCCACCACCTTGGCACGATTACGATAGATACTCTTGCAACCCCATTCGCAAAGTTCTCGCGAAAAAACAGGTATCATACCGTGGCAAAGTCGAGACTGTACTGTACTGTGCCAACTGTACCGGTACTTTCAAATATGATACTGTATAAGCAAAACTATAATTAATAGTAGGCCCAAAAATAAAACTTAACGCTGCCTCAGTCCATCCACACGCGCTGCGACATCATCATAATAAGTTACTATCGTACCAACGCCCATGTTTATGACGGCCCTCAGCCTTCCATCTGTCACGGGACCAGCTCAAAACTCTAGTTTGCCGGCTCACACAGTCCTTTTTTTTTTCATCTCCTATAACAGATTCAAGGTCAAGGGACAGTACCTCACAGCCATAGTTTTACTACACAGTCCCGGCTATTTACAATAGGGTAAGGTGCAGAACTATCGGAACTCTTAACCCCAGGGGCATCGGATTTTTTTCTCGCTTGGCTGGGGTACCCATGCACGTGACTTCTATTCTAGGACCATGCCGGAAGGGTTGGGCTGTATATCGAGTTTTTGAGGCGTATAAGGTACTCGCAGGGCACGAGTTGATTGTCACAGTTTAAGGGCTCCTTATTGTCATAACCTTCTTTAATGAGTGGGACCATCAGGTGTGGACAGCATCCCAAGCTCACCTTCAGGCGCGGAACTTGAGAGTAGTAAAATGCAAGCATGGCCTTCCTTGGGCCATATACATAGTGAAAACAAATTATGATCATATCTTGGTTAACCGCTAGCTATCACGCTGCTTTTCACATGACGGACTTGCGCCTTATGCGTTATCCCAAATTATCTAGATAGCCGTGAGGTCTACATCTTAGGGGGTAAAAGGGAAAAAGAAATTGTTGGAGGAAGAAAAATAGAGAATAAGAAATATACAAAGGGGATTTACAACGAAAAAAAAAAAACAGAAGTAAATTTGACGGTGGTTTTGAGTTACGAAGGCAGGCCTTCAGGTTGCAGCAGCGCCACTAACACTGTGGGGCCGTGATGAACGTCGCCCATGCCGAGTAGTGTTTTCACCAATTCTGCGTGCTCATGTCGAGCAGCACAATGAAGTAGTGCTCAGCCGTCGTTATGTGTCTTGTCAGGGCTGACCTCACGTCGTTCGAGTAGCATTTCCACCACTCCGCCGTGCCCATTCCAAGCGGCAGACCAGAGTGGTCGGCTGTCCTTATGTGGCTTGTCGAGGTTGACGTCGCCCCGTTCAAGAAGAATTTTCACCACTCGTGCGTGCCCATTCTGAGCTGCACAGCAGAGTGGTGTTCGGCCGTCGTTATCTAGGTTGTTTGGGTTGACCTCGCCCCGTTGGAGAAGCGTTTTCACCACTCCATCGTATCCATACAGGGCGGCACACCGTAGTAGTGTTCGGCCGCGGTTATCTGGCTTGTCGGGGTTGACCTCGTCCCGTTCGAGAAGCATTTTCACCACTCCCTCATGTCCATTCCAAGCAGCACTCCAGAGTGGTGTTCGGCCGTCGTTATGTTGCTTGTCGGGGTTGACCTCGTCCCGCTCGAGTAGCATTTTCACCACTCCCTCGTGCCCATTCCAAGCAGCACACCAGAGTGGTGTTCGGCCGTCGTTATCTGGCTTGTCAGGATTAACCTCGTCCCGTTCGAGTAGCATTTTTACCACCTCCACGTGCCCGTCCCAGGCGGCAAGCCAGAGTGGTGTTCGGCCGTCGTTATCTGGCTTGTCAGGATTAACCTCGTCCCGTTTGAGTAGCATTTTTACCACCTCCACGTGCCCGTCCCAGGCGGCAAGCAAGAGTGGTGTTCGGCCGTAGTTATCTGGCTTGTCAGGGTGGGCCTCTTCCAGTTCGAGTAGAATTTTTACAACTTCCGCATGCCCGCTCCAGGCAGCATGCAAGAGTGGTGTTTGGCCGTAGTTATCTGGCTTGTCAGGGTGGGCCTCGTCCCGTTCGAGCAGCATTTTCACCACTTCCAAGTGCCCGTTCGAAGCGGCACGAAATAGTGGAGTTTGGCCGTACTTATCTTGCGTGCCAGGGTTTACCTCGTCCCGTTCTAGGAGCATTTTCACCACTCCCTTGCACCCATTCCAAGCGGCAAACCAGAGCGGTGTTTGGCCGTCCTCCCCTGGCCTGTCGGGGCTGACATCACCCTGCTTGAGTAGCATTTCAACGACCCTCTCATGCCCATTGCGAGCAGCCCACCCAAGAGGCGTATTATCCACACAATCTCTTTGGTTGATATCACAACCTTCCACCTCTATCAAACCAGCTACAATCTCAACAATCCCGAAGAGAGATGCACAATGTAGGCCACTAAAGAGGTAGGGTTTATCGAAATCGAGAGCATACTCATTTTCTTTCTGGGCTTCTAAGAGGATTTTGGTGGATATGCGGTCACTGCAGCCAAACAGCTTCAATGCAAGCTGTTTCGCGCAATCTGAGAGGTCCCGCCTTGCGTGCATTCCCCAATACACGGAGCAATATTCGAGAAAAGGTGTGCTCTGGAGATCGAGAGAAATGCTGGCCGAAAGAGCTCTAACTTGTTGCGAATTCAGATAACTTAAGCAGGTCTCAGCCATCGTCGAGTGAACTGTACCAAAAAGTTCCGGATGAGCCCGGAGGTACTCTTGAAGGGTAAAATGGATTAACCGCACGGTAGAAGCCTCTTTGTCCACGGTGACAAGTCCTTGACAACAGGATAGCACTGTCCTTACCGAAGGAACGTCGTCAGTATGGAGATTCGGGGACCCTATTTCGACTGCTAGAGCGTGACATAATTCAATAGCCTTTAAGGACCGCTCGGAGTGCGAGATCCACATCAAGGCTGCCATTCCAAGCCTTCCTCTGGCCCCACCCTGCCCCTTTATCCGACCCAAAGTTTTGCCATAAGCATTCTCCAGCCCCAAACCATCGGTAATTGCGTTGAGCTTTTGTCGTCTGCGATGAATTGTGGGTTCTTGCAGGATGGCATCGGTGTTGAGCGAGACCAGCAGGAATCTATATTTGTATGTCAGTGGATAGCTTGAGGCAACCTCCGAAACCTAGTTGTATCTACATACATTTCCGAGATATCTCCGGGAATTTTCTTCAGGATGCCTGCCTCCAGAGCATTGTCCATCGCATCAGGGATCGGGTCCGCAGCCAGCTTGCTATGAAGATATGTGACAATATCGTCCTTCTTGGGACTTACGGATAGGTTCGTCACCCTCCCAGCAAGGCGCCTTCCGATCTCAGGTAGAATGTACGGTCTTCCGGTTACGAATATTCGAGTGCCCGGAGATTGTTGGAGAGTTTGGTTCAGAGAATCAAGAACCTTGGATCGGTATTCTGTTGCACACTCGTCTAGAGCGTCGATGCATATGAACGCGCGCTTTTTGGCAGAGGTAGTCTGTAGCATCTTTAGGATACTGGAAATTTTCGGTGCCTGCCCACCAATGCCATTTTTTCGGTCTTTGTACGCTTCAAATATTTCCTCTGGAATCTCTTCCAGTCCGAAAACCAATTGTCTCAACAGGCAGCCTAACATCGTAGCGGGGGACTGCTCCTTTTCGGCGGCAAAATCGAAATAAAACCCTGCGACCGTGGCATTTTGTCCTCCAGCCTGATCACACAGATAGTCTATCACCAAGGAGCTAACATCGCCTCTTATCAGCACTTGCCCCTTCTCTTTCATTCTCCGGGGTTCATGTTACCTAATGAGAGTTTTGCCAACACCAGGATCCCCATAACAAAACAAAACTCCACTATCAGATTTACCTCCCCCACTCCCGCCGCACCAGCTCTTAAACTCCTCCGTTTGTAAGAGCCATTCTCCTACATTTTCCACTCTGCGGTCCCGGATGTCCAGATGGCGCAACCTAGGATCCAGTGGGGATAACCAGGCTAGGATATTCGGTCTATCATCGGCGGCAGTAAAGTTAATAATATTGGTCGTGTTCAAAGAGCCGATATTATTACTGAATATTTGCGACATTTTCAATTTCTTTTGCTGATGAGGATATTGTAGATGATGGATGATGGAATAGGTCGGTTATTGTAATTCTTGGGGGCTGAAGAAAAGCGGGGTTGTTTGTGGAACATCATGGGCCTAGATTGCTGCTAATACCACAGCTCGAGCACCCTTCCCTTACATCCCGAGTCAGCCGCAGGGGATCCCAAGTTTATTCAAGCATCATCCTATCCTCCCAACTGCGGCTCAACATAAGCTTCCCACTACGGCTCAACAACACCCCAGAGCGCCTGCGGTTGAATCGGCCAACTTAGCGCATATGCGAGCACATCACGCCTTATGAACGAAGCTCCCAATAAATACATACCGCCTAATTGAAAATCACGGCATAGTTGTGATATTGATAGAGGCCTGAAAGAGCCCTCTCCCGGCCTCGCAACCTTGGACAATGTTAGGCTTTGCGCGGATAGGGAGCATGCCTTTTGATATATATACCGAGATCACCAAGCACACGGTAATCTACCCACTTCTCTCTACCGAACCAGAGGTTTACCAGTACCGAAAAATCTCCTAGCCTAATCGAAACCTTATTCAGCGAGTTGCTCAATGCACCGATGAATAATAGTTCAAAGTCTAAGATTTTTTACCACTAAATTAATTAAGCGAAGTACAAGTACGGTAGCTGAGCAAATCCCCGGTGAATTCAGAAACTACTGCTATACTTTGAACGTTCTTAGTAGACTGAACGGGTCCTAAAATATAAGCAAGACTATGGTTAATAATAGGCGCAAAAACAAGAGAACTTAACCCTGTTTCGGTCTATTCACACATTGTTGCTTGCCAATTCTAAAATTCCCAGGACATTTTGCATTTATCAGCGCCTATCTTAGCACAGAAGCGTCCAGAGACTTTTTCGGTTGCTGAGTGCATCCGGGCTTTATTATCTAATTGATGGTAACTTAGAGCCCGTTTACCTTACTGTCTAGTTCTAAGATTTGGATGATAAAACTAGACGACGTCTCAACTGAGGTCGTTTTCCGATGAACAGCGCAAATGCGTTTACTTATGGGGGTCTATTTGGATGCAACAGTTCTGTTCCGTTCCCCCATACAAATCATCCTTTTCCTTCCGTTTCAAAACGGAGGGAAGGCCATTTTCACACCAGAAACGGTCGCCCAACGGAACGGTCCCATTTTTGTCAAACAGGCCCTAAAAGTTTTTAGTCTACCGTCCGGAAATATTGTTGCTGGACGGTCCAAATGTGGTGTTGCCTCGGAGGTGGGTTTTGCAAATCCCACCAGACACTGCAGTAGGCACCCACCCCACTATGGCAAGTAAACACCATCTACTGCACTTGCCCGCACACCTCCAACTGTCAAGCCCTCTCAACGGCCAATACAGTCTCGAGCTGCTACAGTCGCACCCAACTATAATGGACCCCTTTATTGTGGAAAAACTGCTGTTACGAACAAATGGCTCGGGAGTTTGATTTCCCTATACAAATTCCCCCGCTATACCGAATTATACTTGTTAATGAATTCGAATTCAATTCTCAGATGTTTACCCCCTGTCCCCATACAAATTTAATTTGCTATAATGAATTTTACTGCTGATTACAGAGCAGATTGGCGTTTATCTGACTAAAACCATGATCATATTGGAAGGGATAGAAATTTAGGTCTTGAAAGTCATAGGAATACATGCAGAGATGTGATTTCAAGTGTCTGTTTAGTCTCCACTACCGCGCTCGAGCACAGAGAGTATCTATATCAACAATTTTCTCCTGATCATCTATTTCATTTTCCTCATTTCCCACTCATACACTTCCAGAATACTCTAATGGCTCTGTAGATTTTGCCAATCTTATGTCCGAGTCGTGGGATTGAAGAAGATCGATCTGGATTTTTTAAATTTGAGTTAATTCCTTGTGGCCCGCTGCGGTAGGACCCATTTTAAGAGGCCGGATAATAGTAAAGAATTGATTAAGTAAGTGATTCTGAGATAGCGAGGATAGTTTTAATGACTACTCACTTCCTTTCCTGCTGCCTCCAGGGAGTCCTTCTCTACTGCTTACTTATCATCATTGTGGATTTTTACAAAGGCCTATACCGAACATCTGTTATACTGAACAAAAATGACCTGATACTTGGCGTTCGTTATAGCGGGGTGCGACTATAGATGGCTGTTTACATGTAAGCGAACCCTTATCACCACTCTCTCTTCGGTTGTTTCATGACCCCGCCACAAATTGTTTCCGTCTTATGTTCACAGCTCCAATGCTATTATAAATTTACATAGTGTGCCGTACAGCGTAGTCCAATATATTTCAGTACGGCAACTTGAAGTAAGTTTACCAGGCGCCACCATCTAGTTCTATCACCCAAATATTAGAACTAGACGGTCGGGTTAACCGGCCCTAAAAGAATTACCATAGAATCTTATGAAAGTCGGGATGGCGCTAGAGCGAACTAAAGTGAAAGTTTAACCCTACAGAGAGCCCCAATTGGGCAGGTTCAAGAAAATCGCTACTAGCGCCATTCCGACTTTCATGAGATTCTACGGTGACTTCAATTGGGGCATTAGAGGGTCGGGGCTTGCAATTGAGAGGCGGAAACGAGAACCCAACTTAGTTCTTAACTACACAATCAACCCCCGCCATTGTAGGCAAGAATACAGTTAATCAAACCTGGCCCTTTCTTGACAGCCCTCCCCCCCTCCTGCCCAGTACCCTTTTTATATGCTACCAAACCCTCATGCTTAAATCTCCCGTTTAACAGTAGTCTAACCCTTGTATTGTATGATGACGATCTAAAATCGACTTGTTGGTTTGAACGAAACTTAATTTATTTGTGTTTTTCCTGTTACTAATAAGATTCTGTGTTATTGTGTATGCGATCGTGAGCCCTTGTCCACGATACACGCATTGAATACCGGAGGCGAAGGACAACTGTTCGTTTGTCGGGTAAGTCGGGTATTGTGATAAGTCGAAGTATTGAGTCCCTTTGTGGCTAAATTTAGCGAAGGGTAGAGGCTCTGTGCGAGGAAATAGCATGAACTGCTCCCGGTATTCCCGTATTTTATTTCTCATGGGAGAGTAGCAGTAAGAGTAGGAAATATTGTTTCGGGTTGACATTTGTTGACGCACAGTTGTCAATTCAGGCTCATTTACCGGTATTCCTCCGACTACTCAAGGCTTAAAAGGCACTTATGCACAAACCCTTGCCCTTGCAGCTCTTAGGCTCATGTTTGAGGTCAACCATTCGCTGTGGCTCTTTAAAGCTCAGGCTTGTGCATCTATCGCGATCTGATATCAGAAGAACAGGGGTAAAGAAAAAGTGCAATTCTCTTCCAAGAGAAACTCAAAAACTCGACATGTCCCCTTCCCTCTCTTGCACCGCATTTTGGTAGTTGGACGCTAGTTTCTTGCACTTTTGCTGCACACAGAACTTACTGTTACACCAGAAAGATGTGAGTCTGACTTTTTTTTTTTTTAACCTTGCATAGGAATTGTGGTGACACCACTCCTACCTCGTTCAAGCTTGTCGCTTTCGATCAATTTGACAACCCACTTGGCTAACCTGCAGGACTTGGCAATCTGCCACTGCATGCCGAGAAGGATGGATGGCATTCGGTTCTTGGCACATGGGATGGCACCACCGAGAACCCAGAGACAACAAACGAAGAAAACCCACAAAACAACTTTGATATCTCGTTTGCTTCCGTAAACCCTCGCAGAAATGCCCGCCCAGGTCCCGTCCTTATATTTTGCCAATACCGCAGGTGCTCTGGTAACAGGTTAGCAGTCCCTCCTTTACTCAGCTTGCGCCGGGCACATAATACTCACATGTACTCTACCCTTCGATAGTGGCCCTCACTCCTGCGCTCTAGGCCAAATTACCTGTGAGGCTACCAATTGCTCCTGGCCTGGTACTTTCGAGACAAAGCAGGCCTTCAACAGACACTACCGAGCTAAGCACCTCAATGACCGCGTGGATTGTCCAGTAGAAGGGTGCTTGTACATTGGAGACCGGGGGATCAAGCGGGCTGATAATCTTCCTGCCCACTTGTTGAACAAGCATGGTATTCCCCGTACCAGGCCGCCATATGGGAATTAGGTTCATTAATATCAGGATTATTGGTATTTGTGGTTGCTGCCCTCTTCTGAGTTTACCTGATGATCGAATAGTCTTTCTCCTATAATCTCCTTTGTCTTTCCTCGTCCTTCTGATGTTTTCTATCTGGCCCACTCCCAATCACCCCTTCACACCACCCCAAATTGCGGTACACCTTTTCCCCCTTTATTATCTCTTGATGCACCCAGCATCTATCTATTTTATGACAAGCACAGATGTCCCTTTTTGCCTTTTCTTTCGCTTCCTTCTTATCGTTCCCTTTTCCGCTACCTTACCAACAATTGTCATCCCTAGCTTTCCCTTTACTTGACCCTCTTTTGTTTTCCTTATATATGTTCAATTATAGTTCAATATACAATCACTTCCCGCCTTGCACTTTCACTCACATTCTGATACTCCTAATCATTCGCAACTGATAATTGCTTATGTTGCCTGCCACGGTTCCCTTAGTACCTGTAGATTTGATTGCGATCGCGAAAAAATTGAGATCTTGTTTTTACCACACAACTCGCTTTCTCGACGACTTGCAAATAATACCAGCCTACAGCAAGATTTTGGTGGTGAATAAAATGCGAAAGGAGTGCGCTCTGGGTAGTTCCTACTATTTCCCCTACGATGTGAATAAAGCGCGAAAGCGATCTCCTAAACTAGCTAGCCCCAAACGACTATACCATGAGAACCACACTACCTGATGACACAAGAATTTACAGGTATATCGACCCACACCGTGACTCTCTCTTTAGAGTATTGGGCTGGGAAGTAGGTCGCTCCGAGGAGCAAGTCACTGACAGTGCGCCGAGAAAGTAGACATTGTGGAATCTGAAATGAGGCCCCGGGCTAAGGAGAGGCGATTCGGAGGGACCCAGGGTATTTCTAATAAAATATCATTTTAGATTTGCCCTTTTTTTGAGCTTGATTCGAAAGTCTTATTTTTGGCGAAATACGCAGTTTATGTTGGAGTTGATGGAAGTGGATACTTGACGAATAAAGTTAAGTGAGTATATACAAGGGAAAGGTGCAAGTATGACGAAAGATTAACGAATGTCTTTAGTGTAGATGGTTTATGGTGATATTTTTCCTTTATTATCGGTATTGAAGCGTGCAGGTAAACTGGGTCTTACATGGAGAGAAATGGATTGAGTGTGGGGAACGATGGAGTGCGCAAGATAGTTTCCTTATACGCTATATTATTATATTCCTACGTTTTGTCCAGTTCGTTTAGAATAATGACGAGTGAACGAAGTTTCGCCCTTTAGTCTAGCTCTAATCTTGCTCATATGTTTGGCAGCTGCGCCATGTGGAGTCACCTTACGGTAGCTCTCCCTCACAATTTTTCACCTTCTGTTCTACAAGTTCAATGAGCTAGAGGCCGGGACCACAGACTTATTCGGTACAAAAGTTGGATTTTTGGCCGCGGGGTTCATGTTAATGGCTTCGAAGTATGTACCGTATTTATTCCCGAATTCGCTTTCTCAGTCAGGCCAGGGTAGTTTAGGTTGACAAGTTAGCGGAATTGTGAGCACTAGTTAATCGGTCAAACATATCATGAAAGCTAGTCTTTTACCGCTACGGGAAAGCGCTAAGTCTTCTCAAGAGCTTTTGTCTTTGAAGATGGAGAATTGATTTTCCGGGGTGCCGGAGATAGGGAATTTCACGAGTGAATACCGTATTCGAAAATTTGAGTGTCGGCTCCTATTAGCCCACAACCAGAACTTCTCAAATAGAATAATCGAGAACCTCGCTATTTGTGAAGGATGTTGGAGTTGCATCTCCTATTAAGGTCTTTGTATTTTTGTTTTGTTTTAGCTCACCTGACGGGAGAAATACAACCCATTTACTGTGTTTCTCCTCTCAGTCTAAAGTATCATAGAAAATTCTAGACATTCGACGGATAGGTACTGTGCTCATGTTACCAAGTGCTGCGTTAATCACGTGATATACAGCCCAAAGATTCTGTGACACTGGAAGCGAATAGAATGTTCAAAGGAAAGACTTGATCCTCCTCCTGTCCTGATCCTCCTAACCCTTCTGACCTACCTGAGTCAAAGTGAGAGAAAAGACAAACACTAAGTTACCCATCAAAATCGTTGGCAAATTTGAATAGAAGATCACATGACCAACTTAGCACTTGGCTACATGAGTGTCGTATCATCCCGCGAAAGTCGGATTGACGCTAGTGCGGATTTTCTTGAACCTGGCCAACCACCCCCCACATATGTTTAAACTATGGCGAATGGGCATTCTTCACGCGCTGCTGTTGGCTCCGTTACCAGTAGTTTACCTTTAATTCGCTTGAGCTCCGATCCAAATTTTGCTGGATAATAGACCGGGGAGCCCTCAGCGAGGTGCCGCACACAGCGAGGCTTGGCAAATATTCGCAGGCAGTCTTGGTTGATTCGTACTAAACGTGCCCTTCTTTACTATATACCGACTTAGTACCAAGCCTCGCTGAGGGCGTCGCCTCGCTGGGCTCCCCCCCATGCCCTGTTTGTTACTGGCCCAGTTGCATCGTGGGTAAAGTGAGAACTATATTCCTGAGGCCAATAAAAAGCGTTTATGCACAAAGCCTGAAACTTGCAGCTCTAAGGCTCGTGTTTAAAACCACCGATTCACCGTGGCTCTTCAAAGCTCAGGCTTGTGCATCTATCACGATCCGATATCAGAACAACAAGGGTAGGGCAAAAGTGCAACTCTCTTCTCAGAGAAACTCAAAAACTCCCAATGTCCCCCCTCCTTCTTGGGTACCGAATTTTGGCAGTCGGACGCTCGTTCTTGCACTTCCTGCCACACACAGAACTTACTGTTACACCAGAAAAGATGTGAGTCTCAATTTGCTTTTTTTTTTAACCGAACACAGGAACACGTCATTGCCTGATGCCACAAACGGCAACGCACCTGTTGGAACTAACGAATTCCACATCCTACTTGGCTTACCTGCAGGACTTGGCAATCTGCCACTCTATGCAGAGAGTGATGGATGGCATTCAGTTCTTGGCTCATGGAATGGCACCACCAAGAACCCGGAGACAACAAACAAAGAAAACTCACAAAACAACTTTGACATCCCTATCGCTCCGGCCAACCATCTAAGGAATGCCCGCCTGCATCCCGTCCTCATATTTTGCCAATACCGCAAGTGCTCTGGCAACTGGTTAGCAATCCTTCTTTATCCTCTACTCCACTCTCCTCAAGCTGGATGCCTAATGCTAATATGTACTGTACCCTCCGACAGTGGCCCTCATTCCTGCACTCCAGGCCAAATTACCTGCAAGGCCCTGAATTGCTCCTGGCCTGGTACCTTCAAGACAAAGCAAGCCTTCAACAGACACTACCGAGCGAAGCACCTCAATGACCGTGTGGATTGCCCAGTCGAAGGGTGCTTGTACTTTGGAGATCGGGGGATCAAGCGGGCTGACAATCTTCCTGCTCACCTGTTGAACAGGCATGGTATTCCCCGTACCGGGCCGCTATATGGGAATTAGGTTCATTGATGCTAGGATTATTGGTATCGTGTATGGTTGGTGTCCTCTTCGGTGCTCTCCTGAAGATGGAATAGTCTTTCTCTCATAATCTCCTTTGTCTTTCCTTGTCCTTGTGCTGCTTTCCTCCTAGTCCACTCCCAGTCACCCCTTCACACCACGCCTACAGGTGTTACACCTTCTCTTCCTTTTATCATATCTCTATGCACCCAGCATCTACTAGTATTTGTTTTATGACAATTACAGATGTCGCTTTTTGCCCCTGCTTTCTCTTCCTTCACTTGGTTCTCTTTCCTCTACCTTACCGCCGATCGTGATCACTAGTTTTCCATTTACTTGACCCTCTTTTGATTCCCTTATATATCTCCAGTTATGTCTAGTTCTAGTTCAATATACAATCGCTTCCTTGCACTTTCTCTCACATATTGATTGCCCTGATCATCAAGAATTGACAATTTCCTCTATTGCTGGCCAAGGCTCCGGAGGAGCCGTAAAAACTATTAAAATCCGCTATGAGATTCTCAGACATGATCAGTGCATTAGCCCGCGTAGATTTAGCCCAACAGGTTAATAGAATTGTGAATACAGTGACACCCCGCTGTCCCGGATAGTCGAAATCGGGGGTTTGACTGTCCTGCACAGTGATATACTCAGGGAGGGTGACATAGTTGATGAAAATGATGTCTGACAAACCTGAAACGCGAGTGATAACTAAGCAAATATAACTTCCAGCTACTGTAGGCCATATGGGGTTTAGGTGAGTGGCAGCGGTTACACGCTTGCAATTAGCATTAACCCATTAGAGCAGAACCTATTCCGGGAAACTCTAATAATACTCTATGGCTTCCCAAAATAACCCTTCACCATTCGCTTGGAGGAATTGGTTTAGATTTGGGATTAGGGTATATGAGTCGTTCGATGGGTAGTTAGAGGGTGAATAGGAAGAAGATAGAGAGGGCTCGGAAATTTTCACCTATGTTCCTAGTGAGGGGACCACACCTAGTATTGATCATGCCTTTGCGCAGTTGTGATGTGAGATGTTAGGTCTCTATGAAGAAAAAATCTAGGACACTGAATATACTTTCTATGTGAGCTAGGGTAAGAAACATTATAATTTCCATCCAGTCCGAAAACCCCACAAATATAGGCGAGTAAAGTTTTATTCTATGTCGCTCGCACAAATCTCGAAAAAATTGTCCGGAACAACAAAGAGTCCGAGAGAGTGATGTCCAAGATAACGAAGTGCGACAGTACCTGTAAGCGAGATTCAAGGTGTCTAGTGGGCCGATCATTTTACTGTATTGGGAAAATGCCAATCCCCCTCCGGATGTTTCAACTCAGAATCCGTAGATTTGATTATTAGGAGGCTGCCTGAGATGGCGGGTTTCAAGTGTTTTTACCGTGCCTCTATAGCTCATTGTGATTGCGAAAAATCAAGATCTTGTTTTTACCATGTAATTCGCTTTCTCAACCACTTGCCAATAAAGCCAGCACATAGAAAGAGTTTGGTGAATACAAATACAAGAAGGGTGGGCTTTTGTAGTGCCTATTCTTTCCTCCACCATGAGAATCCAAACCAAGCGGATCGCCTGAATGAAGTCACCCCAAACGACTCTGGTATGAGAACTGGGCTGCCTACCAGCTAAAAGCTTTGCAGGTATATCAATCCTTGCCTTTAGAAATTATGGAGAGCTCCAGATTAGGCCCCAGGCTAAGAGGAGTTAGTTCGGAGGAGCAGGGATATTTCTGGTAGCACATCATAAATAAGCCCTTTTTGAGCTGTATTCTGGGGTCTTATTTTGTCGAAATTTTTGTAGTGAGGATTTGTACAAAACCTACCGAGGAGTTGATTTACTTCTCCTAATGAACTTCCTAGTTCCCTAATTTAAAGCTATCTTTTGCTTGCGTCAAATATATTTTTCCTATTCATTGAGTTCGCTCTTTAGGGGAGGTGGATAGATGATATACGGTTTTTGGTTTTGAGTGCTGGGGTTGCACCCTTTATTGGCCTCTTGTCGCCTCATTGTGAAATGCATTTTCTTTAGAGTTGACGAAAGTGGATAGTTGACGAGCAAAGATGTGAGAGCACACGCAAGAGAAAGGTATCATGAAGGATTGCAAAATTTCTAGAGTGATTTCGTTCGTTCTGCAGTTGGAATTATCGAGGGAGATGGTTTATAGTCATGCCTTTCCTTTATCATCGTTGCGGAAGCAGGTAGCCAAAAGGGGACATACATGGAGAGAAATGGATGAGTGTGGGAATGATGGAATGAGCAAGGTAGTTTCCTTATACTCTATAATAATATTATTATATTATGATTTGTCTAGTGAGTTTAGAGTGATGACGAGTGAACCGGGTTTCTGATTATACCTGCCCTTTAGTCTAGCCCTAGTCTAATTCCTGTGTTTGACCTTTGCACCATTTTTTTTATGGCCCCACGAGAGCTCTCTCCAACAATTTTTACATCTGTTTTACAAGTTCAACGGGCTATAGACTAAGATCGCAGGCTCATGCGGTACAAAAGTTGGATTTTGGTCGCGGGGCTCGTATTAGGGGCTTCGAAGTATGTACCGTATTTATTCCGGAAACCCGCCCTCTCCGTCAGCCCACCGTAGTTTAAGTTGACAAGTTAGCGGAGTTTTGCACACTAGTTAATCGGTCAAACACATCATGAAAGAGTCCTTTACCGCGACAGGAAAACACTAAGCATTCTCAAAACCTTTCGTATTTGAATCTGGAGAATTGAAGGGGTGCCGAAGATAGCCAATTTCGCGAATAAATGCCCTGCCGTATACAAAACGTCGAGTGTGGACTCTCATCAGCCAACTATTAGAACTTCTCAAGTAGAATAATTAAGAACCTCGCTATTCGTGAAAGACGTTGGAGTCGCCTCTCCTACTAAGGTCAGTTTTTGTTTTTTTGTTTTAGTTCGCTTGACGGGCGAAACACCACCCTTTAACTATGTTTCTCCCCTCAGTCCAAAGTATTATCTGAGATTCTAGACATCTAGCGCTACTCAGTGTGGGCTTCTAATTTGGATCATTAGGAATTGGTGTACCGGTACTGAAATTGTATCTTCTTGACGGAGGTTGATCGTTGACCGGTTGTGATTATTTATTAGGTGAAGCATGCTTGATGACTTGTGCATTGCCGGTTCGCTGGATAAGGCTGAGGGTCAGCACTCCCAGTAGCATAGAATTCCGCTAGCAATTCATAGGGGATTTTGAAAAGACTCGAACCAGCCCCATCGGTAACCGTCCCCAAAATGAAACTGGAAAGGCGGAAGGCAGGTACGCTCAAGTATTATCGTATCTACAGGGCAAACAAAAAGGGAATCCTCATGGCTAGGACAACAAAAACTACTTGGGCAAAGAACTTGTCATCTGGCAAAAGTCGGATTGACGCTAGTGCGGATTTTCTTGAACCTGCCCAACCACCTCCACCTATATGTTTAACTGTGGCGAATGCGCGTTCTTCACACCTTGTTGGCTCGGTTGCCTTACCAGTAGTTTAACTTGAATTCGCTTAAGCTCCAATCCGAATTTTGCTGGATAATATCCTGTTTGTTACTGGACCAGTTGCGTCGTGGGTAAAGTGGGAACTGTGTCCTTGAGACTAGTAGACAGTGTTTATGCACAAAGCCTGAAACTTGCAGCTCTTAGGCTCATGTTTCACAGCAACGATTCGCTATGGCTGTTCAAAGCTCAGGCTTATGCATCTGTCACGACCCGACATCATAAGAACAGGGGTAAGGCAAATGTGCAATTCTTTTTGGAGAGAAACTCAAAAACTCGCCATGTCCCCTTCCCTCTCATGTGCCAAACTTTCGCTGTAGGGCACTGGTTCTTGCACTTTTAGCCACACACAGAACTTACTGTTACACCGGAAAGATGTGAGTCTCAATTTGCTTTTTTTTTTAACCTTGCGCAGGAAAGTGCATAAGGTTCAAGTCACGCCCTCTTCGTTCGAGCTTGTCACTTTCGATCAATTCGACAACTCACTTGGCTTACCTGCAGAACTTGGCAATCTACCACTGCATGCCGAGAAGGATGGATGGCATTCGGTTCTTGGCACATGGGATGGCACCACCGAGAACCCTGAGACAGCAAATGAAGAAAACCCACAAAACAACTTTGGCATCCCTATTGCTTCCGTAAACCCTCACGGAAATTCCCGCCCACGTCCCGTCCTTATATTTTGCCAATACCGCAGGTGCTCTGGTAACAGGTTAGCAATCCCTCCTTTGCTCAGCTTGCGTTTGGGTGCATAATACTAACATGGACTCTACCCTTCGATAGTGGCCCTCATTCCTGCGCTCCAGGCCAATTTACCTGTGAGGCTCCCAACTGCTCCTGGCCTGGTACCTTCAAGACAAAGCAAGCCTTCAACAGACACTACCGAGCGAAGCACCTCAATGACCGCGTGGATTGCCCAGTCGAAGGGTGCTTGTACGTTGGAGATCGGGGGATCAAGCGGGCAGATAATCTTCCTGCTCACTTGTTGAACAAGCATGGTATTCACCGTGCCAGGTCGTCATATGGGAATTAGGTTCATTGATGCTAGGATTATTGGTATCGTGTATGGTTGGTGTCCTCCCCGGTGCTCTCCTGAAGATGGAATGGTCTTTCTCTTATAATTTCCTTTGTCTTTCCTTGTCCTTGTGATGTTTTCCTCCTGGCCCACTCCCAATCACCTCTTCACACCATGCCTACTTGTGGTACACCTTCTCTCCTTGTTATTATATCTCTGTGCACCCAGCATCTATCTGTTTTATGAGAAGTACCGATGTCGCTCTTTGCCTCTGCTTTCTCTTCCTTAACTTGGTTCTCTTTCCTCTACCTTACCACCAATCGTGATCACTAGTTTTCCATTTACTTGACCCTCTTTTGATTCCCTTATATATGTCCAGTTATATGTCCAGTTATAGCTCAATATCCAATCACTTGCCCCTGGCACTTTCTCTCACATATTGATCGCACTGATCATCAAGAATTGATAATTTCCTCTATTGCTGGCCAAGGCTCCAAAGGAGCTGTAAAAACTATTAAAATCCGCTATGAGATTCTGAGACATGATCAGTGCATTAGCCCGCGTAGATTTAGCCCAACAGGTTAATGGAATTGTGAATATAGTGACACCCCACTGTCCCGGATAGTCGAAATCGGGGGGTCGACTCTCCGGCACAGCGAAACACCTGTCAGAGTGAAATGGTGGAAGAAAATCGTGTCTGACAAAGCTGAAATGCGAGTGACAACTGAACAAATATAACTTCCAGCTACAGTACGCCAAGTGAGGTTTAAATGATTTGCTGCAGTAACACACTCACAATTAGCATTGGCCCATTGGAGCAGAACCCATTCCAGGAACATCCAATAATACTCTCTGGCTTTCCGCAATAGCCCTTCAACATTCGCTTAGAGGAATTGGTTTAGATTTGAGACCAAGGTATGTGAGTGGCTCAATGGGCAGTGAGAGGGTGAATGGTAACTTGAAGAAGATGAAGGGGACTCGGATGAGGAGGGAATTTTGACCTGTGTTCCTAGACAGGGGGTTACACCTGGTATCGATTATGCCTTTGAGCAGTTGTGATGTGAGATGTTAGGTTAGTATGGAGAGGAATCTGGGACACTGAATACACTTTCTATGTGAGCTGGGGTAAGAAATATGAATTTGCATCCTCTCCGAAAATCCCCCAAACTCGGGAGAGTAACGTGTATTCCGATACCGCTCCCACCGATTTTGAATCATTTTCCCAGAACACCAAATAACCCGGGAGAGTGAGGTCCAAGACAACGGGGTGCGACTGTACAGCAGTATACTTGTTAGCCAGATTCAAGGTGTCTACCGGGCCGATCATTAACTATGTTAAGAAACTGCTAATCCTCCTCTGGATGTTTCAACTCAGAACCCGTAGATTCGATCATTAGAAGGCTGCCTGAGATGGCGGATTTCAAGTGTTTTTACCGTGCTTCTATCAGGGTCCCCAATGGTCCGCGGCGACTGGGCTGGACCAGCTAGTCCGGTCGAAAGTCAAGTCTAGCCCAATAGTGGAAATTAGACGGACTGGATGGTCAGGATTATCAGAACCAACTCGGCCAGGACTGGTTCGACCAGGCCTGCCAAAAATAGGATATGCATGGCCCTTTGATAGAATTAGCATCCACTTTTGCTTTTTACAACTTTTATCACAATATATTGCGTTCACATAAAGATTTTCCTAATTAAACTCATCCGTTCTATTGATTATACTGTAGAATTTCCGAAGAAGAGATAGTGCCCTGCCTAGATTAGGGGCGGTGAAAATGGATTTATGAGTATCAAATTCTCTGTGCGGTAAGTGAGTGATTTTACATGAATATGCAATGTTTTATGAAGACTAGTCTGAGACCAGTTCCCGACCAGCCCAGACCATCCGAGTTAGTCAGGTCCGGTCGCTGGCCCCCCGTTACTCTAATGTGAAAGTTATTTTTTTTAGTGTTGACGGAAATGGATAGTTGACGAACAAATATGTGAGAGTGGATGTAAGAAAAAGGTACGATCAAGGATTGTAGAATGTCTTGAGCGATTTCGTTTGTTCTGAAGTTGAAATAATCGACTGAGATGGTTTATTGCCTTTCCTTCATCATCGTGACATAAGTACTGTACGCAGCCAAAAAGGGACATACATGGAGAGAAATTGATGAGTATGTGGGAATGATGGAATGAGCAAGATGGTTTCCTTATACTCTATATATTCTCGTGATTTTGGCAGTTAGTTTAAAATGATGACGAGTGAGCTAATTTTTGGATTATAGCTGCCCCGCAGCCTGGCCCTTGTCGAGTTCGTGTTGACCGTTGTGCCATTTGCTTGTCACTCCACGACCGCTCTCTTCAACAATTTTTACCTCCGTTCTACAAGTTCACTGGGCTATAGGCTAAGATTGCAAGCTCATGCGGTACAAAAGTTGGATTTTAGGTCCCGGGGCTCATGTTACTGGCTCCGAAGTATGTACCGTATTTATTCCGGAAACTCGCTTTCTCCATTAGCCCATGGTAGTTTAAGTTGACAAGTTAGCAGAATTTGCACATTGGTTAATTGGTCAAACACATTGTGAAAGAGTCTTTTACAACGATGGGAAAGCGCAGAGCCTTCTCAAGAGCTTTTGTCTTTGAATCTGGAGAATTGATTTTCCGGGGGTGCCGGAGATAGGAAATTTCGCGAGTAAAATACCGCATTCAAAGAGTTGAGTGTAGACTTCCATCTGCCCACCATAAGGACTTCTCAAGTAGAATAATTGAGAACCTGCTATTTGTGAAGGACGCTGGAGTTGTCTCTCCTACTAAGGGCTATTGTATTTTTTTATTTTTTTTAGCTCACCTGACAGGAGAACCATAACTCTTTTTAAAAAAACTATTCGGGTGGCGGGGCACAGCGGATCTAATCCTGAGTTACCGAACAGCACAAGACTCTTATTGGTACGAATAGATTTGATAGAAGATACTAAAAGAGAAGGAAAGAAAATAGAATCTTTTGCGGTAACGAATGAGCTTTGACACAATAATCAGTGACCGTGTGAATAGAGAGTGAAGTTCGATAACGAACAGAAAACAAACAGGGCAAAGAGAAGAGCAGGCTGCCTTATACCCTTCTCAAGAGAAAACCTTCTTCCCGACATGCTCCCAGCCCATGCCAAATCGCTCTCCTGCTTTCTACCACCCAGTCTTTCCTTCGCATGCTTCTCCGAGACATTCACGAGGTAGAAGCACCATTGCCGAGGGTAGAGTTGATATTCGGCTATGATCAGGCTCCGGGTTTCGTCGTAGGTGAAGACGTGTTTGATACTGTCGCATTAGATATGCAAGGGCGAGGTGTGTGATGGTAAGAAGCTACTAGTGGTGGAACATCTTGGGAGCAATGGTCGGTTTCAAGTAGTTGTAGTTGCATTTCTCATCCTGCGGGAATAGGAATATATGTATGCGGTGAGCAGCCTAAAACGATCAATATCCAACGACTCTTCTAGTCTGTTTCCTACGTCAGTCGAAAGTAGGAAATCCTAGACATCCAGCGCCACTCAGTGTACTCGAGTAGACTGTCTAATTTGGAACATTAAGGATTTGTGTACCCAAATCAGGGTCTTCTTAACCGAGGTTTGTCATTTACCTGTTGTGATTAGTCATTAGGTGAAATATGCTATTTCTAGATAACTTTTGCATTGCCGGTTCGCTATGTATGGTGGAGCATTAGCATGGACGATTGCTTAGAACTCTACGGGCGATTCATAGAAGGCTTTGAATAGAATCGAACTAGCCTTATTAGTAGCCGTACCAAAAACGAAACTGGGAAGGCGGGAGATAGGTGTACTCGAGTACCGAATCTGCTGGGTACAGAATGGAATCGTCAGGGTTAGGGCATCAAAAAACTACTTGGACATTGTACGGTACTCGTACAGTACGAGTACAGCACACCGGCACTTGTATCATTCGGCAAAGGTTAGATTAACGGTAGCGAGGATTTTCTTGAACCCGCCCGACCACCGCCACATAGGTTTAAACGGTGGCGCATGGGCGTTCCTCACGCGCTTTTGGCTCGGTTGCCTCACCGGTAGTTTAACTATAATTCGCATGAGCTTCAGTCCGAATTTTGCTAGATAATACACTGTTTGTTGCGGACCAGTTGCGTCGTAGGTAAGATTAGAACCCAATTCCTGATACCGGTACCAGTAAACGGCGTTTATGCACAAAGCCTGAAACTTGCAGCTTTTAGGCTCATGTTTCACAGCAACGATTCGCTATGGCTGTTCAAAGCTCAGGCTTATGCATCTGTCACGACCCGACACCATAAGAACAGGGGTAAGGCAAATGTGCAATTCTTTTTGGAGAGGAACTCAAAAACTCGCCATGCCCCCTTCCCTCTCATGTGCCAAACTTTCGCTGTAGGGCACTGGTTCTTGCACTTTTAGCCGCACACAGAACTTACTGTTACACCGGAAAGATGTGAGTCTCAATTTGCTTTTTTTTTTTTAACCTTGCGCAGGACGAGCGGTTCCATTCGGTGGAGCTTCGTGCTGGTTGCTTATGACGAATTCCACAACCCACTTGGCTTACCTGCAGTACTTGGCAATCTGCCACTCCATGCAGAGGAGGATGGATGGCATTCGGTTCTTGGCCCATGGGATGGCACCACCGAGAACCCAGAGACAGCAAATGAAGAAAATCCACACAACTTTGGCATCCATCTTGCATCCTTAAACCCTCACGGAAATGCCCGCCCACGTCCCATCCTTATATTTTGCCAAGACTGCAGGTGCTCTGGCAACAGGTTAGCAATCCCTCCTCTACTCAGCTTGCGTTTGGGTACATAATACTAACATGGACTCTACCCTTCGATAGTGGCCCTCATTCCTGCGCTCCAGGCCAATTTACCTGTGAGGCTCCCAATTGCTCCTGGCCTGGTACCTTCAAGACAAAGCAAGCCTTCAACAGACACTACCGAGCTAAGCACCTCAATGACCGCGTGGATTGCCCAGTCGAAGGGTGCTTGTACGTTGGAGATCGGGGGATCAAGCGGGCTGACAATCTTCCTGCTCACTTATTGAACAAGCATGGTATTTCCCGTACCAGGCCGCTATATGAGAATTAGATTCACCGGTGTCAGTATTATTGGTACCTCTTATGGTATCCCCTTCATTGTTTCTCGATGATGGAATAGTCTTTCTGTTATAATCTCTTTTATATTTCCTTCTCCGTGTAATGTTTCCATCTAGCCCACTCCCGATCACCCCTTCACACCTCCACCAATTGTGGTACAACTTCTCACCTTTTTATCATATCTTGATGACCCAACCTCTACCTCCTTTGTGACAAGAACTGATGTCTCTTTTTGCCTTTTCTTTCTCTTCCTTCGCTTGGTTCCTTTTCCTCTACTTTAGCACCACTCATTATCACTAGCTTTCCATTTACTTGACCCTCTTTTAATTCCTATATATATGTCTAAGTATAGTTCAATATACAATCGCTTTCCCCCTTGCACTTTCACCCCCATATCCATCCTCCTGACCATCAAGCAAATGATAATTTCCTCGGTATCCTACCACTATTCCTTTGGAACCATGAAAACTCTTGAAATCCGCCATCGGATTCACAAAAAACCACGATCAGCGCGTTAGCCCGCCATAGGTTCAGCCCCACAAGTTAATGGAATAGCGAATACCTATTAGTGAGATTCAAGGTGTCAAGTAGGCCGATCATTTACTGTGTTGGGAAAATGCTAATCCCCCTCCGATGTTTTGACTCAGAATCCAGAGATTAGAGCGCTGACTGGGAGGGCGGATTTCAAGTGTTTTTACCATCACTCTCTAGTTAATCATAATTGCGAAAATTAAAATCTTGTTTTTACGATGGGATTTACTTTCTCTACTACCTGCGAATAAAACCTGCACCGAGAAGGGGTTTGGTTCAAACAAATAGCAAGAGTGCGCTACCGGTAGTGCCCACTATCCCCCCTACCATGAGACTCAAGCGCGAGAGAAATCTCCTAAACTAGCTAATCCCAAACGACAATAGCCTGAGAACCACGCTGCCTAACAACCCACAACTTTGCAGGTATATAGATTCAAAGCTTTATTCTCATTTTAGTGCAACGGACAAGGAAGTGAGTTGGACTGGGGAGAGAGTCACGCCAAGAAAGTAGAAATCGTTGAATCTCAACTGTGACCCCAGGCTAAAGAGAGGAGGTTCCGAGGGGCACGGTGGATTTCTGATAGTACATCATGTTAGATTTGGCCTTTTTTCGAGCTGAATTCGGAGGTCTTACTCTGTCGGAATTTCTGCAGTGACGATTTTTATAAAATCTACCCAATTTTCGATTTACCCCCAATGAGCTTCCTGGTTCACTATGTTAAAGTTATCTTTTACCTGTTTCCCATATCGTTTTCCTATTCATTAAGTTCGCTTTGAGGGGAGGTGGATGTAGTCATATACTGTTTTTTAGTTCCGGATGCTTGGGCTACACTCTCTATCCACCTGTCGTTGCTCTATTGTGAAAGCTATTTTTGTTAGAGATGACGGAAGTGGATAGTTAACAAACAAATATGTGAGAGCGGATGCAAGCGGAAACGTACGACGAAAAATTATAAAATGTCTTTAGTCATTTCATTTGTTCCAAAGTTGAAAGGAGGTGAAAGGATTGACGGAGGTAGTTTTGTCATACTTTTCCTTTATCATCGTTATAGAAATATGCAGGCATATGGGGGCATACATGGAGAGAAATGGATGAGTGTGGGGAACGATAGAATGAGCAACATGGTTTCCTTATACGCTGTATTATTATATTCCTATGTTTTGTCTAGTTAGTTTAGAGTGATGACGAGCGAACTGAGTCTCTGATTATACCTGCGCTTTAGGCTAGCCTTAGTCTAATTCGTGTGTTTGGTCGTTGCACCATTTGTTTGTCACCCAACAATAGCTCTCCCCGACAATTTTTACCCTCCATTCTACAAACTCAACGGGCTAGAGGCTTGGATTGCAGACTCATTCGCTACAAAATTTGGATTTTTGGTTGCGGGGCTGGTGTTAATGGTTTCAAAGTAACTGTATTTATTTCCGAAATTCGCTACCGCCGTCAACCCACAGTGTAGACTTCCAGCCCACCATCAGAACTTCTCAAGTAGAATAATTGAGAATCTCACTCTCCATGAAGGACGTTGGAATTTCCTCTTACAAATGGTATATTACATTTTCACTTGTTTTAGGAAATTCGAGATATCCAGTGCCACTCAGTGCACTATAGACTCCTAATTTGGAACATTAGGAATTGCTGTGCCCAAATCAGGATCTTCTTAACCGAGGTTGATCATTTACCTGTTGTGATTATTCATTAAGTGAAACGCGCTCGCTAGATAACTTATGCATTGCCGATTCACTAGATATGGTGAGTATCAGCACGCCAGGTAGCTCAGAAATACGGAAGCAATTCATAGGAGGCTTTTAACAGAATCGAACCACAGTCTTACCGGTAACCGTACCAAAAATGACAATGGGCGGGCGCAAACAAGTGTATGATACGGTATTTGCCAGGCAAAAAAGGAAATCTTCAGGGTTAGGTGACAAACAATTGTAATTGATCCCGGTTCGTCACCCGCGTGGCTTAGTCGCAGCTTCGGTGGAGACTGTGACAGAAGCTACAGACAGCACCACAGCTCCAACTGCGTATTTTCTAGAAAGTCACCGGCGTCCCTAACCTTCCCCCATATCACCTCCACGCCCGGAAATGCGGTGCATTGTACTGTATGCTCTTTGATCTCACAGTATCATATAGGAAATAGGTTACGTCGGTATCAGTATATCATACGCAACCTGGAATCTAGTGTCACCACCGCGACCCACAGCCACTGGAAAGTGAGGCGCTCCAGCCTAGTGCCACCCTAAATAGCGGCGTTACAGCCACCCTTCTCCCACCAGCACTTGCTCTTCCGGCTGATAGGCCATCTCCAGTGCTCCCGGACCTACCAAGCGGTCCGCAAGCCCCTCGCATAAACTTTTAATATTATTAAACCCGAACCAGACAAATAACGACGATACTTCTCGGGGAAAACCCCACCCTCCACTAGTTCTCTCCGACTATATTTCCAAATAGTTTATCTCCTGATTTCACCTAGTGTTATCCTATGACTTACTAACCGCAATTATTATAATAATAATTACTATACCTCCCAGATCCTCTTTTTTTCTTTTCTTTCCCTCTTTTCTCTCCTTTCCTTTTTCTTCTTTACCCCCCTAATATAGGAGTCTCTCATTGTTATTTTTTTCTTTCCACATGAGAGGTTTCTTCCATTCTACCCAACCCTTTGTCGTTTTGTGCTGTCCTTTGTCCCACGGGCTGGGTGCCATTCATCTGTGAGCAGACGAAGTCATCAATCCCCGATTCTCAAAACCGGTACCGTAGATTCTGGGTAAACTCGACCCGCCTCCCATACTTCTTAAGGCAGCCACTATTCCTCTTAAAGACTAACCCAGTGGCGAATTCGCTTTTCCGGGGATAGTAACTACCATACACGTAATAGCGGCGGGTCGAGTTTACCCAGAATCTACGGTAGTATGGTATAGATAATCTCTAGTGACGATCGGTAAGAAACGGATGAGTGATCGTTGGTGAAACGAAACGACGGAATTAAACGCCAAGAGTTAAGGCTGCCACAAAAGAACAGATCGCTAACAGAGAACTTAGAGCGGGGAACTTCTCTTCTCATTCAACTCACGATCACTAACACACTGCACGCTCTCTCTTCTAACTAAACTAACTAGCGGTCAACAGGAGTATAAATAAACAACAACGATAGCAATAACAATATCCAGCCCTCCTATCCATCCAGCAAGTACGACAAACATCCACCTTCCTTCTGGGTGTGTCCCCTTTCCCGCTCATGCTCTCTTAGCTAACAAACATCACAAAAGGAAGCATCAACGCTTCCTATCCTTCCACGCTGCCTTTCCTTCCGCGCTCAATATCCTTCCGTCTCTTTCATGACCGTATGCCTTCCGGCGCTCGAGCGCATATCTGAAGCTCTTTGTTTCTCGGGTACAGGTATGCAGGCATGGGTGTGCGGGTGCGGGCTAAGCATGCCGAGCAGCATCAAAGAAATCCAACAGATAATGCGCTAATAAAGATAGCCTAGCTGAATTCAATGGTACTCCACCGGAATTAATCGCTTTTTTTTATATTTTTTAGCCGTCCACGACAATCTACGGATACTAATCACTGTTAACCTCTAGTGTTAAGTTTCTGGCCCTCTGTTCCCGGTCACCCAGTCTTGCATTGGTTACTACATTAATTTTAGTCATTCGCTTCCGCCAAGGCTGTGCACTTTTCCCAATGGCAGTAGGTTATTCACCCACTTCCTTAGCGCCCTCGCTATGTCCATCATCACCGGAATGTTTTTCCCTCTCTCCTTTCATCCACTATAGCTCGTAAAGCTCGGCCAAGCTCCAGGAAGCCTTAGTTAACTAGCAGAGACTCGGGGGGGATCACTGAAGCCGGAAAAACTGACTGCTCAGATTCTCTCCTAACCCCCGAGGCAACGGCAGGGCTTATTGACTAAAGTCTTTTGGAGATGATAGAAACCGGAATGTCTACCATGATATCCTAACCTAAGAACGGCATGATGCTGGCAAATAGAAGGTGTTAGTCACAAATTCAGAATCAGAATAGCCCAATTTTATGAGTTCATTGTGGTAATGAAAATTCTCTCTGAGCCTTATATGTTACCGGGTGCGCAGGTGATGCTTGCAAGGGGTATCGCGTGATAGGTAGAGTTAGGGTCAGGTACCCAGCTCTCCAGTGTGCCGTCACCTTTTTGCCTTTAGACCAAGCTTTCGCCTAGTATATCGTGCATCTGAATTATTGAACCTCTAAACCTTCGATTCCCACTTTTTTGGGTTCTCGCTCTTCGTAGCATGCCCTCGTCTGATCAACCAATCCTTACATTACCCTCCATCCAAGTTTCCAATTATCAATGATCCCACCCCTCAATACATCTCTACCCTTAGCCAAAACCCCAACCCATAGACTATCCCATCACTTCTCTACATCAATCCATACCCAGCACATTAGAATCCCACCATCACCTCATCACCCCCGAACCCGTTTTACAAAAAAGTAAACCGTAAACCCCTAACTCTTTTGCAACCTCTATCGCCACTACTTCCCCGAATATGAATTACTATACTCAAACCATGTCCACACCCCAATGCACTCTTCAATAAACTCCCATGAGTAATACTTGACACCCCCGGAATAAAGTATACCCCAACCCAAACCTCGTAATCCTTCCCTAGGGAGCGCCCTCGCAGAAGTGAAACTTAACTTACATGGGTCCAAAACTCCAGACCTGGAAACAAGGCAGTGGTCAAAACTGAAACGTGAGTTAAGGCAATATGGCACTATTTCCGTTACTCCTGCTGGGGCCGGTAACTTACAAAAAAGTGTAGAGTTAGAAAACTGGAATAGAGCTATAGAAGCTAACTATGGGGGAATACAGATCTCATTGGGTGCACGTTTCCCCGCTGTGTGCGCCTCCCAGCACGAATAGATCATACCCTATACAGGTGATCTGGACTAAGGACGATGTGGGAAGGACTGGGCTGTAAAACGAGTTTTTGGAGTGTATATGGTACACATTCGGAATAGGAGTTAATTTTCGCAGTTGAAAGAGTCCTTATTATCTTTATTCTTGAGCAAGGCTAAAAAGTGTAGACAGCCACCCAAACTCACCCTCACGCTCAGACCTCGAGAGTAGTAGAATACCGTAAAAACTGAAATAATTGGGAATGGCGCTAGGACGTCCCGAATTCCCCCCTTTGGATTAGGGGGAGAAAACGCAGCGAGAAAATTCTCTTTCAGCTCTCACTTGAGACAAGGAAAAAGAAAAAGTTCAACAGACTTTACTAGGAGAGGCAACTCCAACGTCCTAGCGTGATTCCCAATTATTCAAGTTCTTACGGTACAAGCACGGCTTAGGCCATGTCCAAAGTGGAAACAGCTCACAACTGTATCTTAGTTCGCGGTTGGCTCTCCGGCTGCTCTTTACGGATCAGAAATACTTAGGCCTTGTATTTTCTCTTTACATCATCTAGACGACCCTGGAGATCTACACTTTGGGTGGAGGAGAAAGGAAAAATGATATTGGAGAAAAATGAAAAAAATAAATGATGAATAACTTATACAAAGAGGATTCACAATGGGAAAAGTAAAATAGAAGTGAAGGTAAAGGTGATTTTGGGCCATACTGGCGGACCCGGAGGCTGCAGCAGCGCCAGCACCGCTGTGCCGAGTAACCCTCCAGAGTGGGGTTTAGCCATGGTCATCTAATTTGTCGGGGTCGACATCTTCCCGTCCAAGCAGCATGCTCACTACTTCCGCGTGCCCACGCCCGGGAGAAGAATTGAGTGGTGCTTAGCCACCATCGTCGGGCTAGTCGGGGTTGACTCCGGCCGTTCTAGCAGCACCTCCGCCACCCCCGCGTGATCACAACACTGCCACCCCAATAACGGCCGTGCCGAGGAGCTGGCCGGGGTGGTGTTTAACTATACACATCCAGTTTATCGGGGTCGAGGTCGTCCCTCCCAAGTAGTATTTTCACCACTTCCACGTGCCCATGCTGAGCGGCAAAATTGAGTGGTGTTCGGCCGCCATTGTCTAGCCTGCCGGGGTTGACTTCGTTACGTCCGAGTAGGATTTTTACTACATCCGCGTGCCCTTGCAGGGCGGCATAGAGGAGCGGTGTTTGGCCGCCGCTATCGGGCCTGTCGGGGTTAACCTCGTCCCGTTCGAGAAGCACTTTCACCACTTCCACGTGTCCTCCCCAGGCAGCATACATGAGCGGTGTTCGGCCGTAGATATCTAGGTTGTCAGGGTTGACCTCGCCTCGTTCGAGAAACATATTCACCACTCCCTCATGCCCATTCCAAGCAGCACTCAAGAGTGGTGTTTGACCGTCGTTATCTGGCTCGTCGGGGTTAACCTCGTCCCGTTCGAGCAGCATTTTCACCACTCCCTCATGTCCATTACAAGCAGCACTCGAGAGTGGTGTTCGGCCGCCGTTATGTTGCTTGTCGGGGTTGACCTCGTCCCGTTCGAGCAGCACCCTCACCACTCCCTCATGTCCATTCCAAGCAGCACTCCAGAGTGGCGTTCGGCCGTCGTTATCTGGCTTGTCGGGGTTGACCTCGTCCCGTTCAAGCAGCATTTTCACCACTCCCTCGTGCCCATTGCAAGCAGCTTCCCAGAGTGGTGTTCGGCCGTAGTTATCTTGCGTGTCGGGATTGACCTCGTCCCGTTCAAGTAGCATTTTGACCACTCCCTCGCATCCATTCCAAGCGCCAAGCCAGAGTGGTGTTTGACCGTCCTCCCCCGGTTTGTCGGGGCTGACATCGCCCCGTTTGAGTAGCATTTCAACAACCCTCTCGTGCCCACCGCTAGCAGCCCAAACAAGAGGTGTATTATCCACGCAGTCCCTTTGGTTGATATCGCAACCTTCCACCTCTATCAAACCAGCTACTATCTCAACAATCCCGAAGAGCGATGCACAATGCAGGCCACTGAAGAGGTATGGTTTATTGAATTCGAGAGCATACGCATTGTCTTCCTGTGCTTCTAAGAGGATTTTGGTGGATATGTGGTTACTGCAGTCAAATAGCTTCAATGCAAGCTGTTTCGCGCAATCTGAAAGACCCCGTCTTGCATGCATTCCCCAATACACCGAAGAATATTCGAGAAATGGTGTGCTCTGGAGATCCGGAGAAATGCTCATCGAAAGAGCTCGGACTTGTTGCGAATTCAGATAACTTAAGCAGGTCTCTACCATCGTCGAGTGAACTGTACCAAAAAGCTCAGGATGAGCCCGGAGGTACTCTTGAAGGGTAGAATGAATTAGCCGGACGGTGGAAGCCTCCTTGTCTACGGCGACAAGTCCTTGACAACAGGATAGCACTGTCCCTATTGAAGGAACACCATCGGCATTGAGGTTCGGGGACCCTATTTCGACCGCTAGCGCATGGCATAGTTCAATAGCCTTCAAGGGCCGCTGCGCGTAAGAGATCCACATCAAAGCGGCCATTCCAAGCCTTGCTTTGGTCCCACCCTGCTCCTTTATCCGATCGAAAGTTTTGCCATAAGCACTCTCCAACCCCAAGCCATCGGTAATTGCGTTGAGCTTTTGTCGCCTACCATGTATTGTGGGTTCTTGCAGGATGGCATCGATGTTGAGCGAGACCAATAGGAATCTATATTTGCACCCGTCAATGAATGGCTTGAGGTAGCTCGCGAGCCTTGTTGCTTCTACATACATTTCCGAAACATCGCTCCGAACCTTCCTCTGGATATCTCCCTCTAGAGTACTATCCATCGCATCAGGGGTTGTGTCCGCGGCTAGCCTGCTCTTAATATATGCGACAATATCACCCCTCTTAGGACTTATGGATACGCTCGCCACTCTTCCAGCAAGGCGCCTTCCAATCTCAGGTAGAATGTGCGGTCTTCCGGTTACGAATATTCGAGTGCCCGGAGACCGTTGGAGGAGTTGTGCCAGCGAATCGAGAAGCTTGACTTGGTGTTCTATTGCGCATTCGTCTACAGCGTCGATGCATATGAACGCGCGCTTTTTGTGACTGGTAGCCTGTAGCATGTTCAGGATAGCGGAAATTTTTGGTGTCTGCCCACCAATGGCGTTTTTTCGGCCTTTGTATGCTTTTGATACCTCCTCCGGGATCTCCTCCAATCCAAAAACCAGCTGTTTTAGCAAGCAGCCAAGCATACTCGCGGGGGACTAGACCTTTTTAGCTGCGAAGTCGAAATAAAAACATGCAACCGTGGCATCTTGTCCTCCTGCCTGATCACACAAGTAGTCTATCACGAACGAGCTAACATCGACGCTTGTCAGCACCGGCCCTCTTTCTTGCATTCCCTGGAGTTTATCCTTGTTACCTCATATAGGTTTTGCCAACACCTGGATCCCCATAACAAAACAAAACTGCGTTATCGAATTTATCTCCCTCACTCCCGGCGTACCAGCTCTTAAACTCCTCAGTCTGCAAGACCCATTCCCCCACATTTTCGACTCTGCGGTCCCGAATGTCCTGATGGCGCAACCTAGGATCGAGTGGGGATAACCAGGCTAGGAGATTAGGTCGATCATCGGCCACAGTAAAGTTAATACTAGTCGTATTCAAAGAGCCGATATTATTACTGAATAGTTGGGACATTTTCGGATTTTTTTGCTGTTGAGGGTATTATAGATGATAGATGATGGAGTCAATCGGCTGTTGTAATTCCTGGGGGTTGAAGAAAAGCGGGGTATTTTGTGGAACCTGACGGGCCCAAGTTCCTGCCGATCCAGCCACCTTTAGCACCCTGCTTTTGGATCCAGCCTCAGCTTAAGGGGATCCTACGCTTATTTAAGCATGATCGTATCCTGCTAGCTGTGCAACAACACCCTAGAGCGCCCGCGGTGGAATCGGCCAGCTTAACGCATATGCAAGTACATCACGCGTTATGAGCGAATCTACCGATAAAGATACATACCGCCTAGCTGAAATAACCACGGCACAGCTCGTGCTATTGATACAACCCCCCCTCCCCCGCAACCTTGGACACCTTTCACCGTATATCGGGAAAATCTGCCTGTTGACACGGCACCATCTAGCTTGATCACCCAAATTTTATAACTAGATGATTAGGTAAGAGGGGCCCTAAGCCCTAATTAAACGCACCGATGAAGAGCCCTCCCTCAGAACCTATGATATCATAGCCCATATACCGTGGTTAACTTCAACTGTGCCCTAACCCGACTAGTGGCTTCTTTTTTATTTTTTTATTTTAGTCGTCAGCTACAATCTACGGATATGTACAGTACTAATTGTTATGCCTCCGGTGTTAAGTTCCCAACCCACTCACTGTTCCCCACCACCCCCCCCCCGTCCGGCACCGGTTACTACATTTAGTGCTTGGTTTCCACCAAGGTTATTGGCTCCTCCAGATGGCAGCGGGTAGTTCACCCACTTTCTCAACACCCCCGTTATATCTATCATTACCGGAATGTCCCCCCCTCTTTTCACCCGCTATAGTTCCTAAAGCTCGGCCTGCTCCAGGAGACCTTGTTTTTTCCGACAGATACTCGGAGGGTTCATTGAAAATTGGAAAAACCCACCGCCCACATTCTCTCTCTCTTAAGCCGCGAGAAAACGCCAGGGATTATTAGCTAAAGACCTTTCGGAGATAATGGAAGCCGGAATATCTGCCATGATATCCTAACTTAAGAACGGCATGATACTAGGAAATTTAAGGCATTAGTCAGAATCAGAATCGCCCAATTTTATGAGTCCATTGTGGTATATAATGAAAAATTCCCTCTGAGCCTTATATGCTACCAGATCGTGGGTGATGCTTTCCAGGCACCCAGGGACAGGTAGAGTTAGGATTAGGTGCCCCCCCTCCAGTCTGCAGTGACCCTTTTGCCTTTAGACGGAGCTTTCACCCAGTAGTATATCGGACATTGGAATCATTGAACCTCCAATCCTTCAATACCCATCTGTTTTAGGTTCTCGCTCTCCATAGTATAATATTGTATATATTTTCTCCAGACCATACCCTCGTCCAACCAACCAATCCTTACATTACCTCACCCCCCCAGCTTTCCGATTATCAATGACCCTCCCTTGAGCACATCTCTACCGTTATCCAAAACCCCAACCCACCGCCTATCCCATTACCTCTCCACACCCAATACATTAGCATCCCACCATCACCTCATCATCCCCCCCGCCTATTTCACAGAAAAGTATACCGAAAACCCCTAACTTTTTCCAACCTCCATCACCGCTCCTTCCCCGAATATGAATTGCTACACTCAAACAATGTCCACACCCGAGCACACTCTTCAAAAAAACTCACATGAACAATACTTGACACCCCCGGATTAAAGCATACCCTCGCAATCTCTCCCTAGGAAGTGCCCTCCCAGAAGAGAAACTTAACTTACATGGGTCCAATACCCCAGACCTGCAAACAAGACATTAGTCAAGACAGAAAGACGAGTTAAGACAATATGGCACTGTTTCTGCTACTCCTGCAGGTGCCGGTGACTTACAAAAAAGTGTTGAGTTAGGAAACATGAATAGAGTTATGGAAGCCAAGCATAGGGGCATACAGATGTAACAGATCTCATTGAGTGCACATTTTCTCGCTGTGTGAGCCTCCCAACATGAACAAATCATACCCCATCCAGGTGATCTGGATCAAGAATTATGCGGGAAGGACTGGGCTGTAAAGCGAGTTTTTGGAGTGTGCTAGTATATGGTGCACATTTGGAAGAGGAGTTTATTTTCACAGTTAAAAGAGTCCTTATTATATTAATCCCCTTAGGTGAACAAGACTAAAAAGTGTAGACAGCCACCCAAGTTCACCCTCAAGCTCAGACCTCGAGAGCAGTAGAATGCAAGCCCGGGATTAGGCCATGTCTATAGTGGAAACAGCTTACAGTTGTATCTTAGTTAACGGCTAGCTTCAAAGCCGCTTTTCACGTATCAGAAATACTTGGGCCTCCTATTTGCCCTTTATATTATCGAGGCAACCCTAGACATCTACACTTTGGGGGGGAGGGGAAAGGAAAAACGAAATTGGAGAAAAATGAAAGAAAAATGAAAAAAACGAATATGCAAAGAGGATTTACAATGCGAAATGGAAAATAGATAAAGGCGACTTTGAGTCAAACTGGCTGACCCCGAGGGCGCAGCAGGGCCACCACAGCTGTGTGGCTGTGCCGAGTAACTAACTGGGGCGGTGTTTAGCCGTGCTCATCTAATTTGTCGGGGTCGACGTCGTCCCGTCCAAATAGCATTTTCACTACGCCCGCGTGCCCATGCCCGGGAGAAAAATTGAGTGGTGTTTAGCCACTATCGTCGGGCTGGTCGGGGTTGACCTCGGCCCGTTCTAGCAGGACTTCCACCGCCCCCGCGTGATTGCAGCGCCCCCGTGTGGCCGCGCAGAGCAGCCAGCCGGAGTGGTGTTGGGCCGTACTCATCTAGTTTGTCGGGGTCGAGGTCGTCCCTCCCCAGTAGTATTTTCGCTACTTCCAGGTGCCCATTCAGAGCGGCAAAATTGAGTGATGTTCGGCCACCGTTGTCTAGTTTGTCGGGATTGACTTCACCACGTCCAAGTAGCATTTTCACCACTTCCACGTACCCTTCCCGGGCGGCATGCAGGAGCGGTGTTTGGCCGCCGTTATCCGGCTTGTCGGGGTTAACGTCGTCCCGTTCGAGAAGCATTTTCGCTACTTCCGCGTGCCCATTCCAAGCAGCAAGACAGAGTGGTGTTCGGCCGTTGTTATCTGGCTTGTCGGGGTTAACCTTGTCCCGCTCGAGAAGTATTTTCACCACTTCCTCGTGCCCATTACGAGCCGCAGCATAGAGTGGTGTTCGGCCATCGTTATGTGGGTTGTCGGGACCGACCTCGTTCCGGTCGAGAAGCATTTCCACCACTCCCGCGTGCCCATTCCAAGCGGCATTCCAGAGCGGTGTTCGGCCATCGTTACCCGGCTTGTCGGGATTGACCTCGTTCCGGTCGAGAAGCATTTTCACCACTCCGGCGTGCCCGCTCCAAGCGGCATCCCAGAGCGGTGTTCGGCCATCGTTATCCGGCTTGTCAGGGTTAACCTCGTCCCGCTCGAGAAGTATTTTCACCACTTCCTCGTGCCCATTACGAGCCGCAGCATAGAGTGCTGTTCGGCCATCGTTATGTGGGTTGTCGGGACCGACCTCGTTCCGGTCGAGAAGCATTTTCACCACTCCCGCGTGCCCATTCCAAGCGGCATTCCAGAGCGGTGTTCGGCCATCGTTACCCGGCTTGTCGGGATTGACCTCGTTCCGTTCAAGAAGCATTTCCACCACTCCTGCGTCCCCGTTCCAAGCGGCATCCCAGAGCGGTGTTCGGCCATCGTTATCCGGCTTGTCAGGGTTAACCTCGTCCCGCTCGAGAAGCATTTCCACTACTTCCTCGTGCCCATTACGAGCCGCGGCATAGAGTGGTGTTCGGCCATCGTTATGTGGGTTGTCGGGACCGACCTCGTTCCGGTCGAGAAGCATTTTCACCACTCCCGCGTGCCCATTCCAAGCGGCATTCCAGAGCGGTGTTCGGCCATCGTTATCCGGCTTGTCGGGATTGACCTCGTTCCGTTCAAGAAGCATTTTCACCACTCCGGCGTGCCCGCTCCAAGCGGCATCCCAGAGCGGTGTTCGGCCATCGTTATCCGGCTTGTCAGGGTTAACCTCGTCCCGCTCGAGAAGTATTTTCACCACTTCCTCGTGCCCATTACGAGCCGCGGCATAGAGTGCTGTTCGGCCATCGTTATGTGGCTTCTCGGGACCGACCTCGTTCCGGTCGAGAAGCATTTTCACCACTCCCGCGTGCCCATTCCAAGCGGCATTCCAGAGCGGTGTTCGGCCATCGTTACCCGGCTTGTCGGGATTGACCTCGTTCCGTTCAAGAAGCATTTTCACCACTCTTGCGTGCCCGCTCCAAGCGGCATCCCAGAGCGGTGTTCGGCCATCGTTATCCGGCTTGTCAGGGTTAACCTCGTCCCGCTCGAGAAGTATTT